>NW_019775480.1:565136-597089 GCF_001039355.2 Lingula anatina | reverse complement strand
ATATATATATATATATATATATATATATATATATATATATATATATATATATATAATTAACAAATGGCAATTACCAGTCATACTCTGTACCAAAACCAGAGCCTAATTAGCAAATAAACTTGATGAATTTAGCCTTACACTACAGAAAATATTGATGTAGCTTGTGTGACTGAAAGTTGGCTTAAAGAGGACACACCAGATGAAATTATCTCAATTAATGACTATAGTGTGGTTCGTCGCAACAGACCAGGTCAGGGGTAATCGTAGAGAGGGGTGAGAAACGGCCAGTGTTCTCATCAGTGAGGCTAACCATTTTCAGGGTACGTACGCACAGACAGAAAACCATGGATTGGGGGAACGCTACTAATGTAGCCACTGGTAGTGCTAGTAGACATCAGTCTGTAGTCTTGAACAAGCACCTCAATGACCATTGAACAGTTGTCAAAAACAAAAGACCCAGGTGTGGTAGATTGACTGCTGTTCATGCGTGGCGCAAAGACCAAGCCTAATTGCCCATCAAGGTCACAAACCAATATCCTGTACTGATGGTTAGGCTCGTCTTTGTCACGATCAGTTGTTATCCCTTTAAATAAACAAATAAAAAGAGAAAAAAAATCATAAGATCATTATTTTATGAGAAATTCAAATTTTACTGCAGACTACAGAACCATTTGATGTTCAGACCTTTATCTTATTTGAAATATATCTTTGCACTTATATTAAGTATCATAATTGTTATTCAAAACAAATGAAGGATATTAGTTATGATACAAGAACTAATGTTAATTGGTGTCACAGATAATTTTCTGATTCTTATCATTACACACTGGATAGCCTTCAAATGAACATCTTTTAACACGTCTTACTTTAGGGTATTCTTTAAATTTTCCTTTACGTCATTTCTTACATCTTTACTTGCACTTATAAGCATTTCATCATCTGCAGATGAAAAAAAAATCTATTTTAAGTCTGTTACATGTATCAATAAACTTATTATTTATTGTAAAACACCCATTTCCTTTTCCTTGCACTTTATGCAATACAATTTTTTTCATTCCATTTGAAAATGAAACATTATTTTATCACAGCTAATTTAAAAAATATAAGTATCTGTCAGCGCTGAATTTACGTCTATGTATATACCTTGTTCTTTAAAATATACCTGAAAAACTACATATTAATCTTCAGTTTCTGAACATTTTAAAGTGCATGTCATTTTTTCAAATATCTGAATACTTTCACTTTCCCATGAAGTTCAGTCACAACCAGATCTTCATCCTGATTGATGGTACATCCCCATGGTTCATATAATCCATCAACGTCAGTTGCTATGTACTGGATGAACTTCCCATATGGGGATACAAGGTGTATGCAGTTGTTATCATAATCAGTGACCAGTATGTTGTCATATGCATCAACACAGACACCATAAGGTCGGCCTAACTGGTCATCAGGTCCTGTGTACTGATACAGTAGGTCACCAGATGGGGTTAGGATGTGAAGTTTCTTTTGTGTTACATCACTAACAACAAGGCACCCGTTCCTCATATATGCCACTTTATATGGTGCATTGAACAACTGTTTCCCATCTTTGTCCTTTATCACATCAGTTGAAGTTATTTTCCCTTTGATATCAATACTGAACGCACTCACAGACTTTTCATTATAACCCTGTGCCACAGCAATCTTAGTGCAGCTGTTATTGAAAGCCACACCCCTTGGGCTGTGAACATCTACAGTTTGCTGTGCTTCCCATTGTGGTGACAGGATGAACAGTTTGTTGTTGTCTGTATCAGATAGAACCATCCTTCCATCAGGGAAGTGACGGATCCCTACTGGACATGTCAGCTGTATATCTGAAACACTAGTGATCTCTTTTCTTAATGTACCATCTGAACTAAAAACCTTGACGTTGTTATGGATGCCATGGGTAGTAACATACTCCCTATTTGGACTCACTGAAATGTCCCCAGGTGTCAACCCAGTGTCAAACTCTAGCATACATTCAGCCTGTGGTTTGAACTTGGGCAAAGCTGGGTGTCTAGATATCTGCAAATTCCCCAGGCCAGCCCCACTGGATATCTCTTGGTCCAATTCTGTGTTGGTGGTGAGTGTGAGATTTAGTTCTTCGGGAATTTCGTCCACAGCTGAAGTGGACTGTAGCTCATCTAGTCTCTGTCCAAGTTGGTGTTGTAACATGAGGATATCTATGGGGGCACCATGCTGAAGGATGTTGTTTACTGCATCTGCTGTGGTTTTGATGGAGGAGCACGTGGCACTGCAGTTTTTGCGGGAAGCTTGTAAATTATTTCTGTGAGCACTCATGGTTTGATGAACCTCCTGTAGTAAGGTCTTCTCTCCTTGGTCTACGATTTGGTGTAGGTGAACTGCACGAGCTTTTATCTGCTGCTGAACAGAGTTTTCATTTTCTTGGAGGGTTTCCAGTGTTTCATCAATTGTAACTAATGTTTTCTCACCTGTTACTAATTTTCTCTCAATCCCATGAAATTTTGTCTGAAGTTTTGGTTTTACAATCTCTGCAGCTTTTTGAAGAGAGATATGTTTGTGACCATCATGGTGTAGATCTCTACAGTCACAACAAATGGGGATGTTGCAGTCTGAACAAAAATATCTTATCATCTCATGCTTGTGCTCTGGGCAGATAATCTTTTTCTGCTCTTGGATCTCTTTTTGATACGCGCTGCTGTAAAGCTGTTGAAAGGTGAGTACTCTGTGGTCTTTAGTGAGTCTGCTACCACAGTGGAAGGGAGAACACCTCTCACATAGGTAGTCATGACAGGTGATACATTTTGATGCTGCTACAGTTTCAGTTTGAAAAGACAAGGCACAAGTGCTGCACTTTTTCTTATGTGTTGACTGAAGTACAGTGTCCTGCAAACTTTCAATGTAGAAATTGTGAGCAAAGCCCTCAAGTCCATCTTCAGGAACTTCAGTTTCTTTCTGACACATGGGACATTGGAATTTACTTCCTGGTGTTAAATCAGAAATACAAGTCTTCAGACAACCTTTACAAAATGTATGCCTGCATGGTAAATCTGTCGGATCTTTGTGCTCCACAAGGCATAATGGACAGCTGTCAAAATGTTCAGTTATTTTGGCTCGTAAGCTTTCTTCGTCATCTCTGCTTGCTTGAGCTGTAGCCATCTTGGGGGTGTGGAGCAAACTGTTCTCTGTAGAGCAGAGTTATATCTTATCTATAAGCCAGTTGGATCTCTTTCAAGGCCAGGGTACTTTGTTTTTTTGCTTCAATGACATTTTTTTTAAATTAAGCATATCATTAGAGATTTGTATATTTTTTATATTTCTAAATATTTTGCTTGTATTTTAAGTACTCATACTTTGTGAGAAAATATGTAAGTTAATAAATGCTACTGAAGATATGATGAAAAATTATTTATATGTGTCACATGTAAAATTAAAATCTAGCCAGATTGCAATTGACACACACACACACACACACACACACACACACACACACACACACACAAACGCACCCATTTTATTATATTTATCTTTTACATGGCCTGATGGAGAAAACAAGAAATAAGTCTGTGTGTGCATATGTGCATGAATGTGCACACCCATTATTTAATAAATGTTCTCCCAAGCATGTAACTCTCACTCTCTTTCTCCTTGTGAGGAAAATGTTTAAGTTTTAACACCTACACAAATTGACCAAATTTACAATAGGGTATACAAATTCAGAATCCAGGAATTTTTTTAGTTGTCCTTCCAGGAGATGAGTAATGCATAACTGTCTTTTTTAATCATTTAATAATTAACTTCCACAGTATCAACATATAGGCACTCAGGACTGGTCTCAGGATGTCTGGAGCCTTATGACTCTGGTTTTTATCTACAAGATAACCCTATTGTTCTGAACAATAGTTTTATGTATCAATTGAGTGTTATTATCATAATCTGTGTAATATTCCAACAATTTCAGATCACTACAGGTAAAGAATAACGAAAATAGAACAGAAATAGAAGGATCTGGACATGTACCATTCACATTTTTGACTATATATATATACCTCCTTGTGAAAAAAGATATTGCATTCATGGAGGTCAATTCCTGCTGCATATCAATCCTTTCCAGTGAACCTTGTTTTAAAAAACGAAGTTTAAACTGGCACAGTGTAATTGTGTAATATCTTTTATTTTGCAATAAAATGATACGGTTCATTGGTTATCTTTGCAATTCATGTTTCATCTTGTCTGGGTAAAAAAAAGTTGAACAACAATATTTGGATCGATCTATCTCCCTGGGGAGTCTCACTAAATTGCTGTCAACTTGGCCGGCTTAAATGTCTGTCACGCCTAGTAAAGCAGCTAGGGGGTAATTATCTTTACCCCCTAGCCGATTTGGTAAGCGAGACTGACATTTAAGCCGATTAGTTGAAAACAATTTAGCGAGACTCCCCAGGGAGTTAGATCGATCCAGATGGATCGAACTATGTATGGGAACCCAGTCTAAGAAATCGGCAACTTGGGAGGGGAAGTTTGGCAGGGAGTCTGCTGCTTATCTTTGTTTAACTTGAACATTGAAGGAAGCTACGTCGTATAGTTAGAAAAAGCCTATTACAAGTTGAAGATTTAATACTACGTACTTGCACGGCATGTACATTAGCGATTTTTACTGCGGTGACAGTTAACTGTCCGGATAGCTTTTACCCGTATGCTTAGGCACTGCAAGAAGTTAACTTATAACTTCTTGGGCACCGGCAGTAGCTAGCTACATTCTTCTGTGGAACAGAGAGTAGGTAACAACAATTTCGATCTAACTGTTTATTTATTTATTTTTTATGAAAAAGAGAGGATCCAACCAGAGGGTGCACTACTGATAGCTTCACTTAGAAACAGCACAGTCCGACAGCATCGACAATCTTGTCTCTCATATCCAGCTGCCGAATTTTCAAGTCTCAAAACAAAACAAAACAAAAGAAAAAGAAAAAACGCTGTTTCTGATAAACCACGTGCCTGTCATATGAAGTGTAGCTTAACGTGTTTAATCGATGTTTAGTTACCCTCTACCACAGCCGCAGGTTAAAAGCACACTTTTCTCACAGCAGAAAAGGTGTCCTGAATTAACCAGAGACATATCTGTAAATATCTAGTGAAAGCCACTCTGTGGCCCTGGTGGTGGGTACCATAGGTTGTGGTGGTTCTTGGTTTTATCGACCACCTCTATCTGGTGCAGACGTACCTGAGCCGTTAGCCCTTTTTAGGTTACGTAATATAAATAAAGATCATGGTGTCGGATGAACAGGGCTGCAAGTTCGAGCAGTGATCTTCTCCAAAATGACATCGCTTAAAGACAAGGTTGTGATCATCACAGGTAAATATAACATGTTTTGCAGTACAGGGTCTGCGACTATGACAATATTGAATCGATCTGATATCCCTGGATGGCATAACATGACACAAGCTGGTGTATTCACTAGCACTAGCATTGGTATGCACGTTCAACTGGATGAATCTAAACATTTTTGGGATAAGATATAAGACAACGATAAGAACACTTTGGTCTCTTTTTTTCCAGGGGCTAGTTCAGGTATTGGTCAAGGTACAGCAATCCACATGGCAAGCCTGGGCTGTAAGCTGACCATAAGTGGACGAAAGATATGGACAACTTGCAGAAAACGTCTCAGATGTGTGAAGAACAGGGCTTGGCTAAGGAGAAGGTTTAACCTAGATATAAAATTGAATTATAAAAGGCCCCTACGGTACCATACAGTCTGACAATCTTCTCAATAAATGTATCACATCAAGAATGCATATAAAACTGTTAAGACGAAAACGTACAAGTTCAACAAAACATTAAATGTAACCTGGTATATAAAAATGCTGTTTATTAAATGCTAAGATTATAAGAAAACATTGCGATTATGGAATATAAAGGTAAAAATGGGGTAATAACCTTTGGCATTATGTACATTATCGGCTTCTGCACGATTATGCAGGTTCAGTTGCCTATATAAAAACTAACCCTTTTATTTCTTCAGATCCTAATGGTTGGAGGAGATGTTACAGATGATGCAGCAATGAGAGAGCTGGTGGAGAAAACAATTGATTATTATGGACAGCTTGACGTACTGGCACCCTGAGCTTCAGAGATAACTTGCCACTAACCTCTTCACTATAGCCTATAGTTATATTATATCTTCATCGTGTCAAGTTACTTGACACGATGAAGATAGGCTATAGTGAAGAGGTTAGTGGCAAGTTATCTCTGAAGCTCAGGGTGCGTACTGGTAAATAAAGGCGTGACCTAGCCTAGATGTAGTGGTAGCGTGCTGCAGTGCACGTGCATTTTGTGTGAGATAATGTACTGTCTCCCAAGCGATGTAGGCCAGACTGTGAGAGATGTACGTGAGAGGCATACGTTGCGAGAGGGTGGCATTGTATTGTTTGAGATATATTCCGAAAAACACTCCCAATCCAAATAAAGCGTATCGCCAAGGTCACATAAAGCACCTCTGTCATGACATCCTTTCAGCCTTTTGTATCACAATCGGCAGGTACAAAGCAAGAAAATTGAAAAGAAAAACATCCAATAAATCCCACTACACTGTTTCTGTTTTTATGTAGAGATTCAGGAAACTATTTTACAGTTAACATACAGGCTAAGTCTGTTTAAGTTAACCTACCCGCACGAAAACGCAGTAGATACTCCAGCGCAGTAGACTACTGCAATCTTACTGCAAACATATACTCCAACGCAGTAGACTACTGCAATCATTTCTACTGGAAATATGCTCCACACCACTACTGTACTAATGCTTCTTTGCTATTTCGATACTACTGCATTTTTGTGTGGGTAGTTACACGATTCCGTAATAAAAGGAAGAAATCTCCAAACATATATATATATATATATATATGGTAGAGAAGCATATTTTTATATTATTAAATTTATTTGATGTAAACTTAGCGATAATGTCTTTTGAGAATCAGATGAATTGAAAAATCCTATGCTAATGTGTTGGACATATGTTTATCACCCCTCCCCCTAGCTGTTTTCAATAGCGATACTTTCACTTAAGGTGAACTGTGCAGGTGTTTTGATGTATGATACTTGTGAGAGTATCAAGATAGAAGACTACGACAACCTAATGAATATCAACTGCAGATCGGTAGTATATCTGTGCAATTTAGCTATACCCCATCTTATCAAAACTAAAGGTAAGAAGACAACTCTTTTTGCCTTGTTCAATATATTGTAAAAGATTTCAGGGTCACAATTAAAGTGTTACAACTTTTAAGCTTAACTTCTTCATCAATTCTAAAATAAAATTATAAAATAAGAAAATAGGCCTAATAGTCATGTTCGTAAAGGAGAGCCGTTTTTCAAGTTGCACCACCTGATACTTGGGTCTACATGACCCATACATTGAAAGTGAAAAATATGTATTTTGAATTTTTGTAGGATGCATTGTGAATGTGCCCAGTGTCTGTGGCCTGAGGGCTGTAAGTAGAAAGAATTACTAAAATAAACAGAAAATAAACAGTTTCTTATGAAAATGAAATAAATGTGTTGGCACGTAACTGACTGTGGTTTTTATTCATATGGCATTAAAATGTGAAATATAACCTTTTACACATACATTTCATATGCCTGATGAAAGCTGACTTGACATAACTTTAGATGAAAAGGTGAAAAGTGAAAACAATCTGAAAGAAAGAGATTACATCTGTATCTTAAGAAAACTAATAATTTGTTGGAGTTAGCTATACTTCCCTCATAATATGTGCCAAAATTATGATTGCACGTATTCTGTATATTATCTTAACTTCAGTTTCCTCAGGTCATGTCTTACTGTATGTCCAAAGCTGCACTAGACCAATACACCAGGTGTGCTGCCCTGGGTAAGATAATATACCATATACAATAGTGAACAATGTACAGAAAAAAGCCAAGATTTAAGTTATTTAAGCAGTCAAGAAGTGGGGTGTGGGAGGCAAATAGTTATAAGAGAAGATTCAAGTTCCAGTGTAATCATAATGATGATGATGACGATGATAAAAATAATTGGAGCTGTGCAATTTAATACATATTAATTTGATAAATATTAATGGGAAGGGCGGGTGGGTAAATCTGGTGCAAATTCGGATGAGAAAACCATTCAGTTGGCAGAGCGTAGCGTGAACTAGTGGTTTTAACTGAGAAAGCTGCAGGCCACAAGATATCCAGACATCAGTTGCTAGTTCGGGTGGCTGGTGCTTCATAAATTATGTATCAAATTTTACACAAATATTAATACCAAATTCTGCATGAATAATTGTACCAAATTGATCTGGGTTAATCTGATCATGCACGGTTATTGAGGAAATACAGTTCAAGTTCCATCGCACTGTAAAATGGCAGATTTTCAAGATCACACAAAAGATGATTGAGAGAAAATATGTAAAAGCGTGATCATTTTGGAGAGATAGAGTATTAATACCCTTGCATTTGCATGAAAATAAGATACTGTGAATAAACGTTTGAAAATCTAACTCGTCGTCGCCAATGTATAACGTTATTATCATTATTATTACAGAGCTGGCACCTAAGCAAGTGAGGGTAAATGCAGTAAAGTAAGTCTGTTTTATCTTTAATTATCCACAAGCTATATATATATATATATATATATATATATATATATATATATATATATATATATATTACTTTTTTCATCAGGAAATTCGGAAGGCAAACAGGATTCCAATTTGTTTATTAGCTTTTATGGAAAATGTGTGTTATTCAGTGTATTATAATACTTAAAATGATAATTTTAGTCCTGGCGTCATCGAGACAGTGATTTTGAAACGAGCTGGGATGAGTGAAGGAGAGTATATGCTCAGGTAATTTTGTGTCAGTAAATGTATTTAGTGTATTGGGAATACAAATAAGATATTACAGCCAGTTTGTAATATTTCTCAATTTCCGTGAATACGTTTCCTTGTGTTACGTTTTGTCAGATTTACATCATCCATGGTAGTTATATTGCCTATGTATTGTTATGTTCATGATCATCGATGGTAAGTTATGCACTTTTATTATTTTATTTTATTAGAAAAAAAGAGGTGCTTTATATAACCTTTTAAATATAGTACCTAATATGAGTATTTGTCAATTTCAATGCCTCTGCTTCAAGATGATGCTTTATTTCCCCCAGTTTGTTAAGCATAGCAAAACCACCCATGCCTTGGGACGACCTGGGACAGTGGATGAAGTGGCCAAATGCATCAGTTTCCTGGCTTCCGACGACTCCTCGTTTATAACTGGAGCTACTTTATCTGTGGATGGTGGAAGACAGGCCATGTGCGCAAGATAATACAAGATCAAGAAAAAATGACTAATAAAAAACTGGAACTTTCGTTTTATTTATTTGTTTTTCTGCTTAATTATATTAATTTTGTTTTTTAGGGAAATGATTTTACCAAGAAAGCTTCATAAGTACACTTGGGATGGTTTTAATAATAAAAAGAAGCACCCAAATTCTATGGACGAGATTTCCGTGGCATGCGAATCGACCTGAAGTTAGGGTCAGGTCTATTCTTTAAAAAAAAAGCTACTAAGGCACTTTTTGACGTTTTCATTTTTTCCTTCTCTGAATCTAAGATAAATTATCTGTTCGTCTTTGGATGTTTTGTGTACGAAACATTTAATTAAAATACAACAGAAAATATACCACAAACAAGTATCTGTACATTTCATTCACGAGCTTCTCTCATGTATCAGTATGATTGGTTGATGAATATTGAAACTTTCTTTCTCCTGACATAATAAACAAAATCAAAATCTTACCAGCCTCCGTCTCGATCCATTACGGAAGTGGCCGATGGGTCTGCCACTGAAGAGTGGTCCCCTTCTCCGTGGGCGCTTAATTTTCAAAGATTTATATTACATGTTTGCTTATTGCCAGTGTGTAGGTGTCTGAATATCGTTTTCTCCAGAGAAGTTACCTAATTAGCTAAAGTTATCAAAGACAAATCTTATAAAATGACAATATATTTATAGTTTGACCTTTTCCAGGGGGTAGTTCAGGTATTGGTGAAGGCACAGCCATCCACATGCAGTGGTGGATGTAGTCCTGACCACCCCCCCCTTCAGTTTCTGAAAAAAATTACACTAATATTCCCCTCTTGGAATTAGAATTTTGACTAGCTGATTTATAGTTCTAAACTGTACCAAATGGCACCGTTTGCCCTCTAAAATACCAACATTTTCGGGGCCCTCCACCATTCAAATAATTCCGGATTCACCCCCGCAGCTATCAACTCTGTTTAAAGTCCATTTAATCGCTACAATAATTGCAAAAATTCTGATTTTCTTAAAAAGGCTTACTTCTGATTTTCAGTAGAGGCAAAATGATGCTAAAATACATGTATGTTGTTTCTGCTTCATGTCTGAACATTAGACAAATTTGCTGCCTTGTTTTTCCTTCTCTGTCCAGGTGCATAACCGATCCATAACCGTTACATGAATATATGTACACTCTAAAGTAAATGAACGCACCGACACGTAGCATATATTCTATTTTCCGTCGCTGTGTTCTAATAAGGAATACCTTGTGTTCTCGTCAGAATACATTTCTGTTCTCATCAGAATACTTGGCGTTCTTTAGTGTTCATTTTGAGAACGTGTGATGTTTATATCCACAGTGGTATAATTTCGTTATAGGCTCCATGTAAGAAAATGTTTTTTTATAGTGTGCTGAAATGTTTTAGGGCATTCAATGTTTTGGAATTGACTGCCGTCCCCTCGTAGTTAGCAACTACGGCGATTTACAGCGTCATACGGTACTCTGGCATAATTGAATCAATGTTTATTGAAATGTACCGAAAATGGCCCTGTTCAATGGAAATTATTAAAAATAAAAGTGATTCAAAAATATCTGGTGTAATGTTAACCCATTTGAAAATTGTTTCTTCTTGATAAAGTTTAACACACCAAGTCAGTGTTCCAAATCAGAACACAACGTTCTGATCTCCGACACATTCTAGAACACGAACATTAGTACATCGTTTCACCGCAAGGTGAACCATGTGCACCATTCTTACATGAGCAGTTTTACCTCCGATTCTTGTCTGCTGCAACGGCGTGCGGTTTAGTCAAACTGAAAGTAATTCGTCTTTTTGTAAAACTTTCTGAACGAAGTGATTACTGTTTGGGTGGATTTTGTTCTGGACATTACAGGGATTTGTAGTGTTAGGGTTTACAGTAGTGTAGGCACTCCATATTCCACACCTTTTCACCATGTCAGGTAATTTCAAGTGCAATCTATGAAATAGATAGACCCCGAGTCAGCGAGGGTTATGTTGGTTATGTGGATGTCACATAACCCCCGCTGACGAGGGCTCTATTTTTATTTAGACTACGGTCCATGAACGGGTTATATAACGCATTCACGCGAGACGTGCGGTTATGCGAGTTTCACCACGTCTGGGTTTTTTGTTCTTCACTTCCACCGTGGTCTAAGGTATAGGTAAAGTACGAGGCGCTGAGCTTTACGAGAAATAGAGCAGATAATTGGCGAGGCGAAGCCGAGACAATTATCTGCTCTAGTTCTCGTAAAGCTCAGCGCCGAGTGCTTTATCTGGCTTAAAGCACGAGTAATTAACCCTGTGCACTGGTGCGTGGAACGCATTCGTGGATGACGTGACTTTACACGAAATAAAGCACAGCGCGACCTATTGTCTTTTGACAGGAGAGTGCTTTAAGTGAAATTGCCAATCACAGTTATCAACTTTTTAGCAAACATTTTATTCGCAACCATGAACATGACTAAAAATTTGCAGTGGCTTGTTGTATTGGTGCATGTGCCTACACCACAAAAAATTGGCAGTGTTATAATATACATGTTAGGAGGAAACATCATGAAATGATTCATCAGGTCTCAAGGCATAAGCATAGTCTTGGAGCAGGATGTGACTTGTTGTAATCCTTCAGCCTGGCCCTACATCCCATGAGCCTTTCAAGACTGATGAGACTATTTTGCTGAATGTGGATAAAGGTATATACATGCTTACATAATACAGTAAAACTTCCTTCAGTTCTCGAAAGTCTGCTTTTTTGCACACAGGAATGCCATACTACATTTTGGCTAGAAATTATTTTTAAAAGTAATGACGAATAAAATTTTGGTTTCTATTAAAAATGTCAAAAGCATTGTTTTCCTGTATGTAATGATGACTCAATTGATCTGTGTTGGTAAATTCTGTACATTTCATTAAAAGTTCATGCACCTCTTTGGACATATATCAGTCATTTTATTTCAGTCCTTTTCCACTACTGTACTAATGTTTCATGCAGTTACTTTTTTTATTCGTAAATTTAATTAGCTTCAGATAAAATCTCTGAAGAAATTGTAATGTCACCACTTTCTCCATTCAGTGATTTGGTCAAGTCCACCTCGGTGTCAATGGGACCCCTGCAAGGGCGTGGTCTTTATGATCACAGAAGTGGCCTCCTTTTGCTACAACATATTGTCAACAATTGGGGACCAGGCCCCGTATCTCGAAAGGTTCGCCATGTTGCGCACGTGCGCTTGCAAGCGTCTCGATTCCATAACCGATTCTATTTCGAGATACGGGGCCATCGAATCGAGACACTTGCGCACACCTTGAAAACGGGTAGTGTGGTCCGATATACCAGTGAATTCAGGATCCTTATGTGCTGAGTCTGGTAGTTGGGTAGGCCTGTATTTTATTGTCTCTATGGGGGTATATGGGGACTTTACGACATTCGGTTTGAATGTTTTAACCACTTTTGATAGGGCTTTTTTTGCATTGTATTAGATTAATGTGGCAGTCTAAGGTTCATCTAGGTGGCTTTCAAAAGTGGTTTTAAAATCATATAGCGATTTTAAGACAATCGTTTACTATCCAATCAAGGTGACAGCCGAGCGTGGGCTCATCCTGTCTGTGTTCTGACTGATACTCCGAAATGCGATCTGACACACACACCTTGAAAACGGGTAGTGTGGTCCGATATACCGGTTAATTCAGGATCCTTAGTGCTGAGTCTGGTAGTTGGGTAGGCCTGACCTACCACATCAGCATTGAAAAAGATGAAGACATACATGAACTAACCAGTAGTTGAGCAACATGTAGAAAGTCCTGCAGACTGCTTGGACTTAGAAAAATTGGAAGCATGTAAGGGCGTTGCTGCGGAGCACACGACCACACCAAATGGCACTCCTAAGTGAGGATGATATGGGACTTGGTATTGAAACGACATTAACGAAGTATCCATGCTTCAAAGAAAACACTTATGTAAGTTTTTTTAAGCTGCTCATAGCTTGTTTTGGACATGTCAAAATCCAGTGTCAAATTGAAGCTTTTTATATACTTACTCAAGTTACTTAAAGAAATCTTTTAGATTACAGTGTCAAAATAAAGAACTTGCTGCCAAATTTGTATGCCGGGTCTCGTAAAAAGTGTTCTGAAATATATGTAATTGTGTTCTAAAACACAAACACAAAAAAGAACATAAAAATGTGTTCTATATTTCACAACGCTTACTGTTCTAGCGTCAGAACACTGTTTAAAGCGTTCTCAAAATGTAACATTTAAACAAGTAAAAAGTGTTCTGAATTTACATGTACATGGAAATGTGTTCTGAACAAAACACAAAAAAGAACATAAAAATCACGGGTGGATCCAGAGATATTTTCTGACAGTCTTCCAAATTATCTTTGTTGATCCATTTTCCATTTTTGACCGTCTTCCGACAGAAAACACTAGATGGCTGACAATGTAAACTGAAAATCTGACCGAAAATTTATACACCAGAAGACCCAGAAGACGGCCTAGATCCGTGTTCTATATTTCACAACGCTTACTGTTCTAGTGCCAGAACACTGTTTAAAGCGTTCTCAAACTGTAACATTTGCACACTTAAAATGTGTTCTGTTTCATGTTTACGAACTTTAGAGTGTAGGAGAAAGGAAATGACCAGGTGCGAAAATCGTCATAGTGGCTTATTAAATCTAATTGCAAGGTCACCTTTTTGTGAAAAATGAATTATTGCAAAATCATGTAAGTCGATTTAACTTGCATGAATTTTTTTTTTATAACAACGTTTATTCGAAAGAAATGGAGGCAAAGCGCTGGAAGCATTAAATGCTCTCCACAAAAAATTTATACACCTATGGAAGAAAACTTCTAAAATGACACTTCAAAAGTGTAATTTAAAAAGACAAGAAAGTGCAAATGACATTCAACAGTGTTTAATCAAAAGTAAAGGAAACATACATTTGAATAATAAAGAATCTAATAATAATCTAACTTATTAGTTTCAGAAGGAAACAAAACATGTTCTTGGTTTTTTACATCGTTGAAATAAAAACTTAATATATAAGAAATATATAACAATGATAATCAGTATATTTAAATCCACAGAGGATTACTCAGGCAAATAACAGGTATCCAATATAATAACGCCTGTGGCTTAAAGAGCCACTCCATGGTATTTTCCTGTCAAAATGAATTTCTTGAGGTTCTCTCCAAGCTTTGATATCCCCCACGGTCATGAACTGAACTGTAAAACTTATAATAATTCCCAATTCAGACTCAAAAGACAATAAAACCCTTTAGATAAAAGATTATCTTAAGCATAACTTGTGTTGTTATTATCATTTGAGCCTCCTTGGGTAGTAATTTGCCAGCTTGCAATATTTGTCTATACACGGCACAGGACCACCATACCCTCCTCCCCCCCCCCCCCCCCCCCCCCCCCCCCCATTTTCTTGTGTAAAAACGAGGCTATGCACGTGACGACAGATGTCGTTTCTTTGTCTGGTCAGTCTTTTTAAACCAAATTTAAAATGAAACAAAGCATCAAATGTAAGTACTCTGTACAGGGACGGGCCAAACAGTAAGTTTTGAGTATGGAAATATTGCTCTTCATACCAGAAAATTCATTTTGGAAAGGAAAATCCCGTGGAGTGGGCCTTTAATAAAATCTACTTTCTGCAAGATACCTATCTAAATGTTACTTAACTCGGCTTAAGTCCGTGCAGTTTTGCAACAGCTACTGTTGATTTGCCTCAGGCTGATAGCAGCTTATCTCGGTTACAATATCCGTACGTGGGTGATATCATAATTAACCTGTCTGCTAGTAATCTCGCTTGAATAAACCATCATTAACTAACTAACTAAAACTAAGGCTCTTGGCGCTGCCCAATGTTCCAAAATATGGACAGAAAAATCACACAGTTTCTGATTGGCAATTCTCTATAAACAATTACACGCTCTCTTCTTTTGTTCTCTTTCTATATCGACATACACTGGCCCAACCCTCTACCAGGGCCACATAGGGTTTTTTCAGTAAATATTCACTTATATTTATCTGATTATTCACTGGCTGTGCACGTTTCTTCTCTGCCAGATGAAGGTTTTTCCGCAACAACGGAACACGCCCCAGTTTCACAAAACAACTGAAGTCTGTTCTCTGTCTAAGTTGGCTAGGATTTCCATGAGAGTGCTGTCAAACTGTTCGTAATAGGTAAGACGTACAGGTACGCATGTGACAATGTAACGTTGGTAATTAAGTTTTTAACCAGGGAACCTGACCGAAGTTTTTTTGTGAAACACTGACCAGGTCTCTGGCGTGACCTCTGGTTAACAGTAATGGTGAAGTGTAAAGTGAACCTAGGTATCTTTGCCTGAATACAAAACTTATACAAAAAATACCTAAAACTATCTTAACCTTCGTAACATATTACTATAAGTGTGTGTGTGTGTGTGTGTGTGTGTGTGTGTGTGTCCAGCATACTTCACGATTACATTATTCAATTAACAATATATATTTAAAATATAACATTCCAAATCAACAATAATTCAAACCAACAATTATATATATATAATTTAAAATAAGTACAGACTTAAAAGAAATAATATCACAATAATTGACTAAACAATAATTACCCACCCAAAAACCATTTGTTATACAATAGCTTCCTGTTGATCATTTCCCCATTTCATACCATTTTTAATAATAAATTTAGCAAAAAAAAAAAAAAAAAAAAAAAAAAGGGAATGATACTCGCCTTTAACTTTTTGTTCATTTCAAAGCATGCAAAGTCATCTTCCAAGATCTTGTCAACAAACCGACCGGTTTTAACAAGTAGTGGTAGTACTTCGGCTATGAACTGAGCATAGATTGACCTTTATGTCGGCTTTAAATTACATCTAACATATTTTTCTAAGTTTCTTTATATTTCCTGTAGACCATTAATTTGGCCTTCAGTCTGAATCGTGGGATATTCACCTGATGTTCTACATAGGCCCTATGTATTAAATAAAAAATGCCAAGATTTGGTATCACCATATCTGCAACCATTTGATATTTTATTTGTGTCAGTTTATTGCCGCTTTTTTATAACTATAAGTCCAATTGGCTGTTGTGATCGTCCAAATCTCCAAAGATCTTCTAAGACTGAAAGTGCTATATCGTGGGGCCATGCGTTCAGCCATGTGTGACGTGGCGCCGCTTTATTGGCCCATCCATTTGTCCTCTTTTTCCAACGTTTTTTTTAAACGTGGCAACGAACGTCTTTGCATGACGCCACTTTTCTGTCCACGTGAAATTAATAACATTTGGTTGTTCTTATCCATGGGTTGAAAGCAGAGTTACTTACATCTGCCGCACTTGGTCAAATCAAGGAGTTATAGGCCTAACTCCTTGGTCAAATGTAGACATCTTCTATCAGATGTCGACATTAAAGTCTGTCACTGGAACTGAGTGTCACCCTACATATGTAGACACGCGCACCAAATTTGTGTCACGCCATCATTTCCTCGGAAGGCGATTTGTTTCTTGAACCGTCACTGCCTTGAAGGCAGCTGTGGTCTGTCACCAACAAACGTCAGAACAGTTATGACGGTCACCAGGCACGATCATGTTTATATCTGTGCCCGTTACCACGGGGACTTGGTAAAATAGGGATGGCAGATGTTTGAAGGTGGCTCAAGGTTTCAATAGGGAAGATAAAAATATCAACCACATAAGTCACATACCGTGTATAAAAAGGGCACTTCAATAGAAAGTGTCTGTATCTGTTACGGTATATCGAGACCACTGCAGTCTTAAGCGTTCTGTGGTGTCACAGCATCAACAGAACGATTCAGTATAGGTCCTTCTAGCTGGGCACATATCCCTGGTGCTTGAATGAATAAATTCTCTTCTGTACATTACAGTTCAGTTAGGCCCATGGCGCTGTAACAAGTGTCTTTTCTCATATCTTAGTCTATGTATAATTACGTTCCTTTTTTCTAGAATAAACTTTGTTGGTGCTATTTTCACTGACACCAACTTCACAAAACGTTACAATGATTAAATGAATATCTCCACATTACAACAATTATGCACCAAAAGTATGGCTCACGTCTGGTGGATAAAAATGCACCAAACTTACGATACTGGTATATCATGTATAATTCAATGTAATGCATGCTATCATCTTTGGCTCTGAAAAGTTTAAGCCACTTGATTTTGTACATTATATTATGTAGTGCTCAATAAAAATTCCTAGTTCAAAAATACTTTCTGAAACACTCATAAAAGAGCGTCATTTGTAATCTCCATCAAAAGATCATAAATTACTGGCTTGCGCCTCTCATTTCTCTCTTTTATTCATCCAACAACATAAGCTAATTTTTATCTAAGAGCTTACGCATTTTATTAATATTGAGCGATTTACATTTATACGTTTGATCAAATATATTTACCAAATAAAAATAACACAATTAAATCCATTATAGCTAAAGATTAAATATTAAACTACTCTAAGTAAACTTAACTACTTGTTTGTGTAAATATTTTTAAAATATCGCAATATTCTATCATCAACGTTAAAATTCATTTTATAAACGTCATAATATATATTTATTGCAACTATGATATGTATGCAAATATAAACTTCATCAAAATATATATAATAATAACGATTGAAACACTAAACCTAATAAAACACCGACATCTAGTTCTTTATCCATCGTTTCTAATTACAGACAAATAATGCATCTTAGTACACCTTTGGTTCCGACTGTCAGCGTACTTCACAAATATATTATTCACTAAATAATGTGTATTCTATATTTATACTAACTGAAATAAACAAGAGTTCTCATACACAATATTTATTGTGAACAATATATCTCATTAGGAAGCAGATCGATGATCATCATAATTATAATACTTGTTTAATTAAATTAAAATGAACGATCTTCTTTCTTTAAGGATAATAAACATGTATTTTCAATAGTAAAATAGCCGTTCATTGCCGCATTTTTAATGCGAGTAGCGTTGTGCGATGTCATAATACTAACAGCGAGCAAAATCTACACTGTAACTGTACAAAGGCCTCATGAAAACGGATTTCGCGTCCTCTTTTTTTTTCTTTTTTGTTTTCTTTGAAGTTCAGTGCCCACTTCAAAATTGTATTCAAAGAAGTTGCCCAAATTCAATCTTTGAATTTCGTTCCGCCAGACAAACAACTATTGTTACGACTTCAGATTCAAAGTTTTCTTGCTCAATGTTTTATTTTTTACTGTATAATGTGGTCGTTAACAGTTATTGAAATATTCAAATTAGGGTCTACATTTTGCGTATTTTCAATTTAATTCAAATGACTCGCTTTCTTTCACTTCAATTTCCTGTATAAAGATTTAAAAATTAGTAGGGTTATGTCCTATTTTCAATATTGGTGCGTTAATTCGCATCTGCCTTTCTCTTGATTAAGGCATTCATCAGAAAGCGTCTTTAAACTTTTAGCTCAAATTAAGAGTGTTTGTCTCAGCTGGGAGTATGCATCAGCAGCAACACATTGATTTTAGAGTGCATCGAAACGTTCTACCGAACAATCCATAAATGAAAAAATTCACAGAAGAGTTTAGCGCTCCTAAGAGACTAAGCAATTGGAAATAAAACAGCATGTTCTGTACAACATTCTGTGGCAATATATCAGGATAGAACCCAATAATTAAAGAACAACAATACACTAGATTGATTACCAGTGAAGAGATGGCGATCAAAATAGCAATTTTTGTCATTTCTTTGTGAATGGATAATTTTTGCACGGAAAGCCCTTCACGGCGTTTAGATATTTCACGCAGTTTGCGTATTATTCGCACATTGCATTTCGTTATGATTAAAAAAGGGTAAAAAAAATAAAAAAGAAAGTGATAAGCAAGCCAGTATAACTTATGCTCGGGAAAACGGACAACGGGTGGTTTCAAGCAAAATGGATAGGTCTTGTTCAACGAACACGACTGAAATCCAACTGAAACAACGAAGAAATACTTCGGTATTACGCTAATGAAAGAGCCAATAACGACGACTACTACCCACCCCACCCACAACTTCAATGGCGGGGTATTCATGAGCTCTGAAACTGACGAGCAAATCAGACGGTAGCGGTCGACGGTAACAAGAACGCACATCCAAATCGGTATAAGAACCAGCCAGTTGTTGAGCGACCAAATCACTCGTGAATGTTTGGCAATAAAGGGAAGGGTCCCTGGTATTAGCTCAATGTAGGAGAATATGGACGGGATGCTGCCAAGAAAAGTATGCGAAAGGAGATACAAATTATCAGCAACTGCCAAGCAACTGAGCAAAAAAGTCGATGAATTTTTGACCTTAAAATTTCGATACACGACAAAAGATGTCGTGT
The DNA here is from genome assembly GCF_001039355.2 of Lingula anatina. Next base: position 577,401 of record NW_019775480.1, on the reverse strand, counting down.
TCAGAATGAGACCAACCAAAGCTATGAAGAAAGCCAAAACTCCACCAACAAAATTAACAAGCACTTTGGAATCTACATTTTCATCCAATCCGACCTCTACTCCAGTATTATTTGAACTGATGTTTGATAAATCTACCGTCGGCTCAGTCTCATTCATATTAAACCTGTCCTGCTTACCTCTGTGCCTCAGCTAACCCCAGGTGTTCACACATGTACAAGAAGCAACTAAACTAAATTTGAAACCATCATGCTTATATGTACGTCCATACAACGTCTTCATTATTTACGTCTTAGGTGTCGTCTAGCAATCTTGTCAAACCGTCATTTTGGCTTTGCTAGGGGAAATTATTATGCGCTACATAATGCCGTCATGGTGTTATTTCACAGAATTTATTCTTCTCAAAAAGCGCCTTACTGCTTATATAATTTATATTGCTGACGTTAATTGTAACAGAGATCTAGAAGAATAAAAGCTTTGTGAGACCATTATAATTATGGAAATTTTATACACACAAGCACAGGTGCAACAATGCTGCAACAGGTTCAACAATGATGATGCTAAGTATTTCCAAGAAAAGAAAATAACCCATGATTAGTTTATGTAAAATAATCCACATTAGATTGATCTTCTCGCTTCTAACAACACAAAAACAAGAAAGAGAATGCTAAGAACAACTTTTAAACAAACAAATGCAAACTAGCTCTTATCTGGAGCAAGAATGAAGTACGTTAAAAAATTCTTGCTAAAAAATACTTGGCTTTAGTCTGATATTACATGTACGTGTACATCCCTTATTCTATCACACAGCTAGGAGAAATCTTTTCAACAAAGTTGTAAAATAGATAAATAAATGAAATGAAATAAGAAAGATTCATTTGGACTTACCTCACAAGTTTATTACAGACTTGACATTTAATATGATATATTATTTTTCGAAATCATTTTTCATCAGTTTTTTCCTATGTTACTGACTGATAAATGAACATAAGGATTAAAACCGTGCTTCAATATCAATAAAGAAAGCCATGCTGTTTCACTGTTCTACCCAGAAACGGTCATGATCCCCAATTCATTAGAGAAACAGGCGACGATGTTTTGCTGTTTACAGTGGCTTTCTTAGAGGTCGTCTAGTATTCTAACCTGGTAAAACCAGTTTGGTGTTGATTAAGGGCCTTGAAAAACGCGTTCTGGTGGCAATTTGCGCCTCATTCTGAAAGGACTGGGTGTTTTTTTCTTTAGTTGCAGCAGCATATCTGGAGGGGCCGTCAGTCCTGTACGCGGTAAGGTTTCGATACATTGGGAGTGGCCTGTGAAGGTACATCAGTCTGGGCATAACTCTATAATACTGTGCGGACCTTTCCGTGCACTGAGAATAAAATGGGAGTCATTTGACTCTCTTGTCAGAGTCCAGCACCCCTTGACCCTCATGGAGTTAATTTGACTCCTATATAAGACGTTATATATGGTTTAAATACTTGTTTCATGTAAATAAGAGGTTTTGAATGATACTGTATTTTACAAGAAGTGAAAAAAAGTTTTTAAAAAATCCCCAATACATTGAGAATTACCTATGGTAATTGTGGGCCATTTTTGATTTTTAATTTTTTCCCATGCAGGGATTTTGCGTAACTTTTCCTGTAGTACTTTGGGGACCTCAATAAAATGTATAGTGAAAAAGATAATTCTGTTGCAATATGTCCAGGTTCACCCCAAAATGGCATATCTAACCTGTAAAAGAGAGCTTGTAAACTTTGTCATGAAATCAGTTTCCTCATGTCACGTCTTATTGTATGTCCAAGGCTGCATTAAACCAATACACCAGATGTGCTGCCCTGGGCATACCATACATATGATGCCTTATTTCTCACAATTTGAAAAGCATTGCAAAACCACCTTTGCCTTGGGACGACCTGGGACAGTGGATGAAGTGGCCAAATGCATGTTTTCTGGCTTACGACGACTCCTCGTTCATAACTGCTGCCACTTTATCTGCGGATGGCGCAAGATAATACAAGATAAAAAAAATGACTAATAAAAAACTGGACCTTTTGTTTTATTTATTTGTTTATCTGCTAAATTATATTAATATATTTTTCTTTAGGGGACTGATTTTACCAAGAAAACATTATAACATTTTTGTTCGCTTGGGATGGCTTAAATAATAAAAACGTACCCAAATTTTATGGGCGAGATTTCCGTGGCATATATATATATATATATATATATATATATATATATATATATATATATATATATATATATATATATATATATATATATATATATATATATATATATATATATGCATTGACCTTAAGTTAACGTTAGGTCTATTCTTTAAAAAAAGCTACTAAGGCAATTTCTGACGTTTTCATTTTTTTCCTTCTCTAAGTCTAGGATAAATGATCAGTTCGTCTTTGGATGTTTTCATCTTCAAAACATTTTATTAAAATACAAAAGAAAATATACCACAAAACAGTATCTGTACATTTCACTCACGAGCTTCTCTCATGTATCACTATGGTTGGTTGATGAATATTGATAGGGGAGACCGGGGCTAGTTGGACCCCGGGGTAAGTTGGCCCCCCGTCAATTTATGAAAAAGTAACTACGAGGTAAAAAAATTGGCCACATACTCTTGTAAAGTGACCGTAGCCTACAATGCTAAGGAAGTGTCGGCCGTTAAAAAGTTTTACTTAAGCGGTACGTGAGTCGAAATAAACGATTTTTGCACCTAAAAGTAATTTTGTTTAAGAGATTTAAAAATCTATTTTCATAGGCTATTGATCGAATATAAGATATGTTTAGGGCATCAAACTGAAGCTCATTGTTTCAAGTTTCACAGAGATGTATCATCGTTGCTCATTCTAGCACCATAAATGGCTACCATCCTTTAAAATAAATAATGTGCACCCGGGGCTAGTTGGCCCCCTTTACTCGGGGCAAGTTGGACCCTCATATTACCCACAAACCTTTGCGCGCAACGCTGTTTGAAATAAACAAGTTGGTGAAATAGACAAAGCTTGCCGGTGTCTTTTACCGTCTGATTGATTTTTTANTAATTGGAGATTAAGTGGCTTGCTTTAAGTAAGATCTGCCATATTTAGTTAGCAGATACGTCTGTAGATCATCTGTTCTGAATGCACCCTTAGAATGGGCAGGTATGTTTAACATGTCTTTTTTCTTATATTTTCAGCCCAAGAAAGTCAAAAATATTAACAGAGATCCATTTGGTAGTAAACTTGGCCGTATTCATATGGAGAAACAAGATTTGGATAAATTACAAACAAGGAAAATGAAAGGACTGAAAAGAAAGGCATCAGACAATACAGACAAAAAAGTAGAAGCAAAAAAAGTGAGATGATTAGACAAGGATAAAATTGCAATTTAAATGCTATTTATTAATTTTTTTAGGAATTGGGAGGGGGGGACTTCAATCGAAGTATGCTGTTTTTAATCAGGTGATGGAGTCACCTCATATCAGCTATGCAGACTGCTATGAAAGAATACCTGTGAGATGCAACTAACACAACTTGTGTTAGTGACAATCACTTGAACTTAGTTTAAAAGTAAAATTTATATGAAAAGAAAAAAGAGAGGCAGAAATTTGGGAGGATTTACTAAGATATTCAGCTCAATGTCCAAGGATAAACTATGTTCAAGAAGTGATGCTACTGGTACATGCAGGAGAGCACTTTCCTGTCAAAGAAAAAATTGTTACACATAAGAGGTTGATATCTTGGGTTAGTTTTTTTGTATTCTTGACATTTAGAGCACGTACGTACATGTACAAAAGGTATAATGTTTTACCAGCAATAAAATAATTACACTTTAAACATTCGGTTAAATTTTCTACAGAAACCCAAAATATTTTTTCTAATTAGCATTATATTTTGATGTATACACTATACTTTGCCAAGTAATATTACGTACATTTTTCTTTGGATAGGTCAACATTCTACGCCTTTTGCCCGCAGTCCTCGACCATTTTGTGAATTTTAATCTCATTCAATTCAAGTTCTAAAAGTTGTTATTGAAGATGAATTTAGTGCTGCTTAATGCATTTTGACACCTACGTCGTCCTTAATCTCTCTTTTTGTTTTGTGTCTACCACTTCTCATTTTAACGTGTCTAGAAAACCCGTGCATGGGCATTTCCTGCAAATGGTCAACCTCAACATAAAATTTTCAAAATTGGTCTAGAATCTAACAAAGGGTGTCATTTAAAAGAAGAACAGTTGAAGTTTTTGGAACTACTGGAGTTTTTAGAATATCTTTTGATTTTAGTTAAGAAAAACTCTGTCAAATGTGGTCCTTTTTATAGCTTATTTTTCATAATCCAGTTAACAAATTTAAATTGTGAAAATTTTCATCTTAAAATACATTAACAAAATTTTGTAGTATACATCAACAATTGGCACATGTCTAAAATCCAACAGAAAAGAAAAAAATTGATAAAGCTCTTGACGTTTATAAGAAATTTGATGAGCTTTTGGTGTGGAGGTCAATGTACATCTGTTACAGAAAATACATTTTTTTTAGTTATTTTACTAAAAAAAGTTATTAAAAAAAGCTGATTTTTTGCAAAGCACACTTTCACTCCTCTCAATAATGGTACAAAAAATAATGTTTTACCATGTTTTAATTTTATGTAAATATTAGAACAGAGGTACACATTTTTGCGTAACGGGCGTACATTTTGTGATGAACATCAAGTACAGAAGGTTTTATTCTTCAATAGAAAGCCATTAAATAGAAATTGATAATCCCGTCTGATGCATACTGCATAGTTATGTATCACTGATGAACAACTGATATGTAAAATTACTAAAAACTGTCAATTGAAATTCATATTATTGGGTTTGGGGTTTAAACTAGCATAATGATGGTAAAACATCTTTATGTGTTCATCATCATCATCATCAACATCATCTCTGCTAATTATGGCATCATCATCCGTGTTGTGCTGGTCAGAAGATCTTATGAGAATATTCTATAATTTGGTAGAACATCCTTAAATTCAGTAGATAGAAACATTGTAGAATTCAGTATGATGACAGTTGAATTCAAGACGTTTATAGAATCTTCTATCAATAGTAATTAATCCACAGAAACACCTAGGGGTTGCCATATCTATAATCTTAGGTTCCTGTCAGAAGCCTTCGTAATCAAAACTAAATGAATGTAAGGGTGCATTCCCATAGATTTTAGATCGATCTATCCCCATGGGGAGTCTCACTAGATTACTGTCAGATAATCCGGCTTAAATGTCCGTCCTGCCTACTACAAGCTGTAAGGGGGTAATTAACCTTCGTGCCCGCTCGGCTGACAGCTACTTAGCATGAACCCCCAGGAAGTTAGGTCGATCTAGTTTGGATTGATCTAATCTCTGGGAATGGGGTCTAACATGAAAATAACAAAACATCTAGTGAAATCATAAATTTCTGTCAGATAGGCCCCCTAATGCATTAGTAGGCCTAATGTAAATTACCCGAGTATTGCGTAAAAACGATCTATAGTAGAATAATAAATTGCTGAAAGGATTAATATGTGTACTCTCGTTTTAAACAGTGCATTTTATGTACTGAGTAGTATGTTGACCCATTAGAGCCTACGTCATCAAAACAAACGGCAGCCATTCTGGAGGGAGACCGGAATCGTCTGCTGCGCATGAACAAGCCATGCCTGTAGTTCAGTTTTCGTTTTCTGTATTTTCTTTGATATTTAACCGAGCAAAATGATGAATTACTGCAGGTTATTTGATCGAGAGAAGATAACTAACTTTACAAGCGTTCACAGGCTGCCTGCAGTGGTAACAATCCATGGTGAAGGAACTAAAACCATAAACGGAGGAGAGACGGCGAGGTGGCTTTGAATCAAGACTCTTCGGAAAAGTAAAGGATAAAACTAATTTATTTTATAGCAAAGAATGGAGAGCCAGCTGTGCAGATTTTACCATAAAAGAAAAAACAGTAGAAAACCAAAGACCTAGGTGTGTACATTTGGGGCGCACTTACACTACATATATATTTAAAGTAGTGCCCAAAAAGTTTGGGTGGATAGTGTGTTANTCTAAAAAGACGTTTTTTCAGTTTTCCCTTTATGTATCTATCGGTAACGGGAATATAGGGACGTGTAATATTTTGGGACTAAATTTTATCCGTACGTACCCGAGCTCGCACCTGTTCAATTCTATCCTTTCTTGATAACCCCTCCAGGGTATTGCCACTGTAGTCCATGGCTTTGTCAACAGAACTGTTATCGGTATCGGAACCTATAAGTTCTAATAGTGGTGTTGTAGTCTTCCTAAAATGGCATCCCTTAAGGATAAGGTCGCACTGATCACAGGTAAATATAAAAATGTTTCAAAGACTTAAAACACTTAAAATTGTCTGCAACTTACCTAAAATGCATTCAAGAGCGCGTGTTACGCGCATGCTGTGTTCCAATCGCTCGACCAAGGTCGGCAGGCATGACCCGTAAACGTGCAGATCAACTGCATCTAAACGACCACCGCGTATGCTGCAGATCAACCTGCGTGGATCATCACGATGATGGCTATGTTGATATCATTTCTAAGGCTGTTAATGATATTTTGGTGTTATCACAATTGGTTTTTGGTATAGTAATAGTTTATTCAGTAAAATCGTAACCCAAAGGTTAAAGTTGTACAATGTTAAAAGAAAATTAAACTAAATATATTTAGGTAAGAGTTTAAAACTAAAGACTAGAATACGTGTACATTTGCCATGTGATCCCCGTACGGTGCACGAATACTGCCCGTAAATCCCGTAAAGGGACTTAAAATAGCCTATATATATATATATATTTAAAAAACATCAATAGTAAACAGCCAGTAAGTGATGTATTGGATTTAACACAAAGAAGTTCAGAGGGAAAGCTGATCTAAACTTTTAGAACCAAATTTTGGTGCATTTTGACCCAACATAAATCAGTAGAAGTACACTATATTGTTAATCGTGCCTGTTTCAATAGAGGAAAGAAATGGCCACTGTTTAAAGACAAACAATGGGCGATAGACAATCAATTATAAAGCAAACAATCTCGACATTTCATCAATTTCCTCTTTACCCCTTATACTGTTGAAGTTATTTACGACAACCGCTATCAAATTGTAATAAATTAAAGTTTGGCCGTTTCCAGGGGCTAGTTCAGGTATCGGTCAAGGTACAGCCATCCACATGGCAAGCCTGGGCTGTAAGCTGACCATAAGTGGACGAAAGATGGACAACTTGCAGAAAACAGCTCAGATGTGTGAAGAACAGGGTTTGGCTAAGGAGAAGGTTTGATAACACAGAAATAACAGTGATTCAACCACGAAGTCTGGCAATACTTAGAAATTTAATCATTTATTGCCTGAAATGTCGCAAATGTTAACTAAGAACAGAGGACTGAATGCTATATACAAATTTTGACAAATGCTTTTGTATATAACCTCAACATCTGCAAATGGCATGTGGCACAATTTTAGGCCATTTTGGGTGAAAGCAGATGTGTGTAATATATATTTTGAGATTTGGACCTTTAAATGTGTTTTAACTGGTTTTCACATAAAAATAATGATTTTGAAAAATTGCCATGGTTACCACGTTACTTTTTATTTATCATATTGCGGGTTCCACAAATGGAAGTGGAAAAGTAAAAATATAACTTTTTTTGTTTTCAGATCCAGATAGTCGGAGGAGGTGTTACTGATAATGCAACAATGAGAGAGCTGGTGGAGAAAACAATTGATTATTTTGGACAGCTGGACGTACTGGTAAATAAAGGCAGTGACCTAGCCTAGTCTTAGTGGTAGCGTGTAGTGCGAATGGGTTGTACCATGGACATAATAAGAGAGGTCCAAGGTTGTACCGAAAGGTCGTCTTTTTGGTTTACACATGTACAAGTTAAAAAACGAAGCTGCCAAATAAAAAGCGTTATTTATAAACGTTATGACGTTATTTATGGTTAAATTACTTGTCTCGCGTATATTAGATTAATCTGGGTTAAATGCACATTTTAATAAGTTTTGAATGATATTTTAATTGGAAAGTTTGTTAATATTTTACAAGAAGTGAAATAAGTAAAAAATCTTTCCCAGTACATTGCTCTGTTTTATGATTAGGTGAACTGTGCAGGTATTGTGATCTACGACACCTGTGAGAGTATCAAGATGGAAGACTACGACAACCTAATGAATATCAACTGCAGATCGGTAGTATATCTGAGTAATTTAGCGATACCCAATCTTATTAAAACTAAAGGTAAGTTGACTGGTTAAACAGTTCTAGATTTGTTCAGATACGTGAAATGCGGGAACATCTATTTCTATGCTCTAAACTGATCATCCTTATCTTTTAGAATACAATTTAATAAACCGAAAATGCATGTTATATTCTTTGAGAATAGTGACTTTAGTACACCTGTTTAAGTATATATATAATATAGAAGATGAAATGTGAAGATGAAAAAGTAGAATTAGATACATTTATACTTACATCATTTTTTAAATTTACTATATCTTTCTGGATAGAGTAATGGTTGAAATACTGTAAAAACTGTTAATCTTTACAAAAAATATAAATATAATTTTCAAAGTTAGATATTCTTAAGATATGCATAGTTCTGTTTGACATTAGGGTTAATACGTGATTGTGCATAAAAAGTTGATTCTTAATTCAATTTCTAGGGTGTATTGTGAATGTATCCAGCGTAGGCGGATTGAGATCAGTAAGACAAAAATATAATTACCACAATTAGTAGGAAAAACCATCACTTTCATTTTCAAGCTACAGAAAATGTTCACACATAACTAGCTATCTGTGGTCTATTGTAATTTTTATTGACTATAATCAAAGACAAAAAAAGGTTAATTGACGTGATAACACATTTTGTTTTAAGAAAATTAACAGAAATATGAAGAAAAATGTATGTATGACAAATATAAAAATTGTTTCTCACCTCAGTTCCCTTTCTGTCACTATATAGTTTAAATGTGGTGTCTTACCTTCAGTTTCCTCAGGTCACGTCTTACTGTATGTCCAAGGCTGCACTAGACCAATACACCAGGTGTGCTGCCCTGGGTAAGTACCTGATAATGTACGGCCCACAAGCCCACTATATACAATATCATAAAGATATACACCATGCTAGCATTAGCTTGTTATTGTGCACTCAATATATCACTGAGATTACATTTTTATCATTTTTTCAGAGCTTGCACCTAAACAAGTGCGAGTAAATGCTGTAAAGTAAGTCCATTTATTATTTTCTGCTTGTAATAAACACAGACAACTTAATCTTACTATTTCTTTCATTTAACTAAATTTAAAGTAATAAGATTTCCCACAGCTTTGTAAAACAGAGGTTTCTTATTTTCAGTCCTGGTCTCATTGTGACAGAGATTCACAGAAGCGCAGGAATGAGCGAAGAACAGTTTTCACAGGTAATTTTGTATAATAAAATGACTAGTTATTATGAAATTTAAAAAAATTAGATGCAGTTCCAAGGACATCATTAAAGATGTCTCTATGAACAGTTTTGATGCTCCATGAATATTCACACATCATATTTAACATTTTAATTTGCATAAGAGCTAGGCACAATTTATTAACTTCAATTCTTGAGTAATACCCCCTTGACACTGGACGGCGTCCTTTCTGCGTCCTTTCTGCGACCATGAAATTTGGCATTGCTGTGGTCATAATAAGGAGGCACGAACATTGATTTTGTATCAGAATGAATGCTCAATGATCGGCCAGTTGTCGGCACGTAAAGTATTATAATTTTTTAACTCTCAAATGGGGCCGTACTGCTGGACGCAGAAAGGACGCCATCCAGTGTAAAGGGGGCTTAACTTATTACCCTTTCCCTGCCTTTAATATTTTGTACTGTTTAAAATTTTGTACAGAAAACTTAAATTCATCGTGTAAGCTTCTTTTTTCAGTTGCTTCATGATACCAAATCCAGCCATGCCTTAGGACGACCTGGGACAGTGGATGAAGTGGCCAAATGCATAAGTTTTCTGGCATCTGATGATTCCTCGTTTATAACTGGTGCTACTTTATCTGTGGATGGTGGTAAAAATGTCATGTGCCCAAGATAGCAAGTCATCTCGACTAGAACGTGTCAGTATGTGGATTCCTCAGCTGCATAAGTAACTATTAAACTTGTTTCCATGTAAATGATAATAAACAACATGTGTTGTGAGCCTTGATTATTTATTTGCTATTAAATTGTTTACCACAGTACAGTGATCCAAACGTGTCATCAGTTCAAATCAGCATTATCATCTTATTTAATCACCTTATTTCAAGAACAGTGACCACACCATTAGGTGCATGCAACACTAAGTTGATACGACGATAAGTAAACAACACTGAAAATACTTCTAGAATGATATTTTATTTATCTAATAATACCACTTAAAGACATAGTAATGTAGTAAATTATTACGCACAAGGTCCCTGTACTATTTCATAACAGGTCAGTACACAGTGTTCCTCTGGTGCTGTGGGTATCACAACTTGATATTTGAACTGATCATATTAACACTGATGAAAGCACAACATCTCTTTCAAGATGTGTCATAGAAATAATATTTTTCTTAATTTCTGTAGTTAAATTATTTGACCTCACTGGCAGCATAACTATCTGGCCATGTCTTCACTGTTGACATTGCCAGTGTCCCATTTGTATCTTATATTAGTAATACTGACATTCATTATCTTCAAAATTTGCATTATTTATAAATGATGTTGCTTAAAACTTATTACATGTGTCAAATTGACAATCTCTGTAAACTTAGTAAAGATCTCCATAGTCCCAGGTAGTCTAGTGTCTTCCTGCTGCCCAACTTCATGGCCAGGAAGAATGCCTCAAGGAGATGTGTTTGAACTGACTCCAGCCCTTTTAGAGGGATGACAAACATAAGTGTTTTAAAAAGGAGGAATGCCATCCCATAACTTTCACAGGCTTTTGAACATCCAATAAATGATATCCAATGAGTGTGAAAGTTGTGCCTCTGCCTTCACATCACCATGGGTTATCCAGGCACAAGACTGCCCCTGCAGGTTATCCAGGCTCTGCCTGTCCTGCCAGTGGGTTATCCAGGCAGTGCCTGCCCCTGCGGGTTATCCTGGCTGTGCCTGTCCTGCCAGTGGGTTATCCAGGCAGTGTTTGCCCCTGGTTATCCAGGCTGTGGTGGCTAGCTTACTGAGATGTTCTATGCACATTTCTCCTGTGAGGCTGCAGGTGTTAGCAGACTGTTAATGATAAGGCTTTATATCCAAAGTTTGTACACAAGTCCACTTTAGCACTGCTACCAACCACGCTGAGAACCTAGGAAAAAAAACAAACAAAAAACATCAACACATGATGGAGGAAAAATACTTTTTAACATATAAGTACCATTCATACAGATCATGCATGTACAGATCTACATGGTTAAATATTTTGCAATACAATATACATATAAACATGGCAGTTACACATCCTGTATGGTAAATTCTACCACACTGCTTACAGATTCAACTTTTAAATCTTCATCATGATGTCTACATCAATTTACAGTATTTTCATAATGCTCCCAAATTATCAAATCAACATGCAAAGACAAACTGTACCTTGTTATTCTCTGCCTCACTATTGATGGTTACATTGCAGACACTGGTGGGAGTACAAGGCACCCTGGATCTCCTGTCTCCATTGATGTACCAGTGGTTTACATATGGCTCAGATCCAGCAGATATAATCTGAACAATTCAAATGAGAAATGCTAGTCAATAAACAAGGCAGCAAAGCTGTCAAATGTACAGACAAAAACCAGAAAATAAAAATGCAGGAAATAGGATAATGTCAATTCTGATGAACTAATGTATTATGCTTACTGTAACTGCATAGCCAACATCAAATTCTTATTCTGCATAACATTGGATTAGGATGAAAGTAAAATGTGTATCAAGCATTAGACTAAGTTCCCATACCTAGATCAATCTAACAGGATCAATCCAACTCCAAGGGGTTTCTCACTAAATTGCTTTCAGTTTGAGAGTCTTAGGATTCTGGCATGCCAGTTTCAGTAGGCGTGACAGACAACTAAGCCACTTACATTGATTGCAATTTAGCGAGAATTCCCATGGAGATAGATCGATCCACAGTTAGCGTGATAGGGTCTGGAAATAGTCCCTAAGGTGTCAGGCTGATAAGAGTTAAACTTTGGAAATGCCAGAATGAGGTACAGTGAAAATTACACACAAAAAAA
>NW_019775480.1:496990-564121 GCF_001039355.2 Lingula anatina | reverse complement strand
AATGGTTTTCCACTTATCGTGTTATCGGTGCTGCATATATGCTGAAACAAGACAGCACTGTTCTGCAATGGGTTTACTTCCATTTTTAAAACACTTTTTTAACATAAAACAAAATAAACAGTTTTCTACCATTTGTATATGATCAACTAAGAAAATTGATGAGATGGGAAAAATATCAATAGAACGGTGTTAAATGTCCAATTTCCTCCATTCTGAGACAATGAATATAGTAGATGATTGAATCTGACAAACTGCAATGATATTTGTTTATTTCCATTTTTGACACTTTATAACGTAATACACAATAACAAGTTTACCATCATTTTTACATAATCAACTAACAATGTTATTAAGATGCAGGAAATGTCAAACAAACACTTTTACGTATCTTATTAGTTCAATAATGAGACTGTTAACATGCCTAACAATTGAATCTGAGGAAATGTGAAAAAACAGCATAACTTCTAAAATAATGGCCCGATTATGCTGATTTTCGAACTCAACCTGTGTTATAGTTAGTTTGACTACTCCTGTGAGTATAATGACAATTGGCCTATCTGTTTTTCTTATATTGTGTTATTAGCTTTGCATATATGTTGAAAGAAGTGAAAAAACAGCATTAATTCCCTATAAGTGACCCGATCATGCTGATTTTCGAACTTGACCTGCGTATTATGAATATTCATCAGTTCTGTAAGTTTCAAGCCAAAAGAAAAAACAGTTTTCCACTTATCGTGTTATCGGTAAAAGTGCACGGCGATGGCGACGACGGCGACGGCGACAACAGACGCAGATGACAGCTATATGTACAGACACATCTGTGTCTGTACATAAAAATTCCATCAGATGGTTTATGAACTAAGAATAAAGCAGTATTTTTTCTTCAGCTTGTACTGAAATTGTTTGCCTCCCATATTATGATACCTACATAGAGCATATTTATTTGAGAATGGGACTATATTCCTCTATTCAGGAGATATATTTGCCCCCCCCCCTTTCAACCTAATGCCATAGAAAATGATGGAAAGTATTTCTATGTATATTATTCAGTATATTTTTTAAAGCTGATGGCAAAATGTGACTAAATTAATTGGGTCAACTGATAATTTGGACATCTCATAACAACTAGTAATGCATGTGCATGTATGATCTGCTTAACTCTAAGAAATAACTAATGATTCGAATTGTCCATGATTAGCTACTTCTACTATTTAGAATAAGCTTGATGGTTAAGAAATTAGACACCATTTCCTGAGAGGCCAATATAGTGTGATCTACTTACAGTGTCCTCAAAAAAACTTGTATATTGCTGGCAAGCCCCCGGTGTGTCAAATACTGTGGTGACTGCAAATGTCCGCAGGTGCCACAGGGACAACTTGGGGCCCCCTCCACACACCTGGAATGTGCAATTATATCTAAATACAATTTATTTGTTAATTCAATTTAATTACGTTTACATACTTATATATCAATCATTTGAATCACCAGTTAAACATATTTATGACATACATTCAATGTATGTCACAAATCTGTGTAATTGGTGATACAGAAATGGACCATAAAAAGATTTAGAACTTTTTGATTAATTAATGCAGACCTTAAGATTTTTCACCAAAAATTTTAATATTTCACATATAACTCCATTATCTCTGTGGTCCTGATATTTAACAAGCTGATGGATCAATTACAATAACCTTTATGATGCTAGATCAAACCCATCTTACCAACCAATCATCTGTGGGGTCCACAGCTACACAACCTATCCAGCGCCCATACTCTGACCTGGCACATGTCTGAAAGGAAAGTATGGGGGGAAATGACCTTTTTTCCTGGGTGAAGATCGCTGACATACATATTATGTTTTATCACTATTTAAAGACTTGAAATAATTTCCTTGCTGGTGTTTACTAAATAAGTAAGTCTGAGTACGTGTGTGTGTATTTGTGTGTGTGTGTGTGCATGCATATTCAAGAAACATACCACTTCAGAATAAGGTTCAATTACTGCAACTGGTTCTTGTGGAGTCCGCAGGTCTGTAATAAGAAATAAATAAATTAACAAGTATGAAACTAGTATAACATGATAAACTGCAGAAACTACAATGAAATTGTTTGGTTTAAAGAAGCTGAAAGCTACTTTTTGATAATGAAGTTACCGAGTTGGTTTGAGCCAGCTAGCTAGTTGTCAAGGAATAAAAAAGAATTGGCTGTACATGTGGGTGTAGTAATGAATTCTCCAGAACAGATATGAGAGGAGAGGTTTCTATCAGTTGGTAAATGGTTAAATCTGCAAGTTGCCCTCTTACCCCACAGCCTCACTGTGCCATCTTCAGAGCCAGTCACACACTGGTCACTCAGGCTCTTCAGGGCTACACTATGGACATAGTCTGTGTGGCCAGCTAGTGTTTGCTGGAACAACATTAAAACCATGAGCCTAGTTCACATTTTAGAGTTACCTATCACACAAACGTAAAAAAAATGTAAATTTACTGTAGACATATGTGTGATGTAATTATTACATGTAAATGTATCATCCTTTACAAGAAGTATTTTTGTATGTATGCCCACCAATTTTGAGAAAAGAAAAGAAGGCTTTAGAGCCATCTTAAGAGAAAATACTTCACAGAAAAAGTTGAAGCAGAGGAAGCATAGCTAATAGGATATGATCAATCAAATTCAATGTGGGATTCTATGCTTCACACGTCAAGTAACAGATGAATAATACATTCATCAATATATATGTAAGAACAAAATTTATGGGTAAACAAGAACAAACAAATCAGCAAAAACCAAGGCACAACTCCATCATAAAAGATATCCTCCTGTATTCTCTAAATTGGGGGTCTTATATACAGTACTAAAATAATTTTGATAAACTGTTATGCGTTTAGTACACATAATAATTATGTCGTGCAGCAGATGCTTCATGTCTAAATCAAATCATTCACCCCCCCCAAAAAAAAGAAAAAAAATCCTATGACAAAAAACACCTGTCAATCACATAATCTTAAAATAATTTGCAATAAACATTATTGTATAGTGAATAATGTACAATGTTTTCAATATTTGTTTATAAATACTTAAACAGTACATACAACTAAACTCCCAGACTCCAAGTCCCATATGTACGTGTTGTTGTCCCCACATCCAGCAAACAGCCTTTTGCCACCATCCTAAAATTTGTAATAACTATAATTAATAATAAATTAACCTCTGTCATGCTTAATCATTTCACAATAACATTTTATTCACAATATAAAATAATTGAAATGTTAAACAAGTTTAAAATATGTACATATATAAAACAAGACAGCATTACCAGGCATGAGTTTTAAAAAAAAGTCTCTGAACATTTATCATGGGACCCAACACCTAACCAGCTGTGGGTCCAGGGCTGCCTTAGGAATTGAATTTAGAAATGCAGAATTCCGCATTTCCGCAGAAAAAGCTCATGTCTGATTACTATGCATTACAAACAAAATATTACTGCATTGATCTCCAGGTAAGAATTTTGTTACCTTGGACTCAATGGCCAGTGAATTGACCTCTGGGTTGCTTAGACCATACCTGCAAGACAAATAGACCACTTTTTACCTAGTGATCGACGACATGTAACTATATTACTGTTTCTGATGAATATATAAAATATGTACTTAAAAGACTGTGACAGGTTGACTAGCACCCATTATAGATATGCATACTTGATAAGACAGTTCTAATTGTTCTTTGAGGGCCAAGGATTAACCCATCCCCATTAAACCCTAGACTTACGCCTGTGCAGTGAGTACAGTGGTTGTAATATTTACCTGTTAGTGGGGATGGGCAAAGACCAGGCCACTTTGGGAGTCTAAAATTAAATCAAAGAAAAATTCACTAAAAAAACTTCACTCATCACAAATATTATGTGTGTAGATGTCTAACTGAAGTCTACACCATGTGATGTTCCTTGTTTGGTAGTTTCATTTTCACAGAATCAATTGCAAGGCAAATCAGTGCTGTTTCAGCTCCAACAATTATACCAGAGTGGGATTTTAGGTGTTCTCTTAACAAAGTAATGATGATGATATATCTGGATTTTACAGGAGTCGTTTGTCCATTTACCTAACATGCACTTTGCCTGATAATGGAAATATGATTTATAATTAATCAGCACTTTGACAACAAGGCAGGCAAACTAAGAGTGAAATTTCACACCATGCTGCAGAAAAAGAAATGTCATTCAAAAAAAAAAAAAAACAAACAAAACACTGGAACTGATGATAGTCACTTTGTCGATATTTTTATGACTATCACATGACATGATGTTGTCTAAATCAACAGAAACAACTACATATATACATTACCTTCCTCAATACATCTACCCAGTTCCAGGCTATAACATCACCTGTTCCAGCACTTGAAAAAAATAATAACAAATGCAGAATTAATATCATATTCTACTGCTAACTGATAGGTTGGAGAAAAGATATGAAAATTAAAATTATGAGCAATATACAATATTTCTTAGATTAACTTAACAATACAAATGGTAATTTTTAGAAAGAATCTTGAAATTGCTTTGTTCAAAATGATGTATGTATCATATCATTTCAATTAAGAAGAAATATGTTTCACAAATATGTTGCATGGTTTCCTACCTTATAAGAAATTTGTCTGTTGTAGTTAAACAGTATATAGGGCCATCAGTTGCTGGAATTAGAAAAACAAGGAATTGTTATGTCTTGATTCAATGCTGTAATGTTCTAAATGTAAAAAAAAAAAAAAAAAAAAAAATGATCAACCAATGAAAGCAATATCAACTTATTCTTTAAATGTTACATTGTGTTAACACAATTATGTTCTAAGTACAGGAGCAAGAACTGCAATGTGAAATGATAACATCCGTACTTGTCTCATATATACTGAGGGTAGAATTCTTTCATCATTTCTATCTTTTAGCAAGAGCATGGATTGCCCCTAGCTGATTTTTTGCAACTAAACTGAGGGCAAAATTTCATCAATACTTTCTAATTTTAACCATGGTTCTTTTCATTTTTGATTGTGTGTGGGAATCACAAAACCTGTCATACACACGAAAATTGATGAAACCGACATACACAAACAAGAAAAATGTTCACGAAGAGGATAAAATAACTGATACAGTTGCGCAAACATATATATCCAATAATTTTATCAGTAATTGTGCATTATGTATTCAAAGTCAGAAACTAACTGCGTACTACTTCAACATGGCCTGTAACCTACATGTATAAACTAAAAGTGTGTCTTTGTCATATCTGTTTACTATCAGGTGTGAGAGTGACGCATTCTGGTGTTAATCAACACTTCTCACTAATTTCCTGTTATTCCTCTCCAGTCAACCACCTTGCACAAAATAAAGAAAGTAATTTATGATGATACTCATACAGTCATAAAAGTCATTCCCACAGTAAGAACATCTATTTTTCTAGTATGGGTACTGTCACAAAATGCAATTATACAAGTAATTATTTAAACTTAGCCTAATGACCTTACGAGATACAAGTAAGTATGAGCATTATTTAAACTTTAAGTTGCTTCCATTTCTTGGGTACAATTTTCAGTCAAAACATTCATCCATAACTGAGGACAAAAAGTTTAATTTTGATAAAGATAGCTTTCTTTTCCTTTAGTCAAAACGATTCATTTTAAAATGAAGCATTCATAAACTTAAATCACACTTGCTAGCCCGAGGGTTGACAGGTATTTTTTTTTATATAAATACAGTCTCTAATTCAATTATTAATAACACTGTGTGTTTGTTTAATTTGTAGATATCTTAAGTTGCTGGAGGTAAAAAAATGATCTATTGTGTTATATTAAAGCAATGCCTTGGTAAATACATGTTCTTATTCAACTCCACTACAGATGCAGCTGTAACCACGTTACTGGCAGCAAACAGTGAAATATCTGTTTCTTAATCTATATCATCAAATGCTCTATTTGCATTGACTACAATATGATCGGATCAGTTTCTGTAATACTTGCTGTGGCTTCGTTCACATGGAATGTCTATTTTCTAAAAATCTATTTTCTATTCGCGCTATCTTATGATCACGGTCTGTGCCCTGAATATCCCGCCGCGTAATTACTGGCAGCGCGAGCCAGTTACTTATAGTAACTTATAGTAACTGGCTCGCGCTGCCAGTAATTACACCCCGGGATATTCAGGGCACAGACCGTGATCATAAGACATACCGCGAATAGAAAATAGAATTTAGAAAATAGACATTGCATGTGAATGAAGCCTTATGGGTTACGAAGACAGTGGATTGTGTTAGTTGAGCTGGGTGAGATTGCGTGACCGTGACTCGATTCGGCGTACGAGTGCACACTTTTTATTATTGGTCGCACATAAAAGAAATAGGAAATGCTCTGTAAAGACTGTAACTTTAATTACCTTCATATATATTTATACGATGCAATACAGATAATTATACCGCACGATGTGAAAAAGCCCGTAGTCAGCAGATGAAACATGATTTTTGATGATACAGGGAAAGACCGAGAAGGGTTTTTCTCAGACGTTTACAAGGTTTAACCAAAGATATAAGCCCCTGGTATAACACAGCGGTATAAGGTTAACAGTGTTGCAAATGTTAAAAATAAGGTTAATGATATGCGCTACCTTAACGCAAATTTGGCTTTATAACATTTGTAAAGATGCTTTATGATCACTTTGAACAAGCTTCTAAAGCGTGAATAAGTTAGAAAATGCAAAGGACCCGAACTGATACGGGATTTCACTGCTGCGCCCTCGCCACCCACCTACTTCTTAACCTTGTTACCTAATCGCAGCACCGAAATCTGTAAATTAATTATGAAGTCTTCCCCATTAGTTCATATAATTGCGCGCTGCTCAATAAGTTCATAGCTAGATTTTCGTGAGCCGTCGCACAAACAAAATGATCGATTTTGGTGACTACAACGCCTGTAACTAAACTGCCGGACTCTGCAGATCAATTAGCGTAAATTTTTTAACGTGACTTTAAATCGAATCCTAATACCAAACCCCTCTACCAATTTGAGACATTTTATATGTACCACAATTCTAGTATTACTCAGTAATTCCAGGGACATAAATACCCAACTGTATAATATACCTTGGTCATTGTGCTTATAAAGTTCTTTTGTACGGTGGTATTGCTTTACACTGGAGAAAAAAAGCTCTTTGTTTAAGCAGGGCTTAAAGCGTTGCTATTTGAATTTGAATAGCCATCTGTCTTTACTGGAGTTATACACACATACTGAATACACTTTGTCACCTTTCGACTCCTTGTGTTGACTTTAAAAAGTGCATGTGCCAATAAACGTCTCATAAGTGACAATAGGATATAGTGTAACCGGCGAAATAGGTGAATGCAGCTGTGGAAAAATTCAATATAACTTTTAAAAGATAAGCCGATTACGTTTGGCTTAGTGAAATACATTTTACAGTCAAATTCAAACGGTGAGGGGGTATTAATATTATGGGTTACCTGTAAGCTGCGGTGCTCTCTCTAACGGTAGTTAACATTTGATTGAATTTTAATATAATGTTATTATTTTTTAACCACTACCTTGAGCGTCGAAGTGCCTTAAACTTTTAGAATAACAGCAGGTCGTTGTTAAAGGAATAAAGATTAAGTGGTCATTTTTGGCATTGATTTAATGCACAAAGGAGCCCTTGATTTGTTTTCCAAATCAGCTCATGCTAATAATAGCCCCTTGTTATTGCCATTTACAAAACTGTGCACATGTTATCGAATAGCAAGCAGAGTTACGTAATAAATCACCTTTGCATTGCAATATAATATCGGATCAATATCCATAATGCGGAATACTTAATCACGCTGTTGTTTTAAAAACCGACGCGAGAGTGTATTTACAAACTCTTGTTCAAAGCGGACTGATTACAGGTTCACTGTGGAGTGTTGACAGGTGCTGCGCCGGGTGTTTGGAGTGAGAGGTGTATTTACTCGCGGATTGCGCGTCGGGTTGCCAGGGACAGATAAGGTGGCCATGGAGTACCTTTTCGCACCCGTCGTCCCCATGAATGTACGGTGACTACCACATCGGTGTAGAACACCTGGGCAGTCTGTCGCTCCTGGGCATCATGTACGAAACGTGAGGTTTTAAATTCATCAGAGGTATTTTAGCATTGCTTAGGGTCAACGTCCATGCTGTTTATCATTGCCGTGAAACTACGTGGACAGATTCAGGAGATCAGATCACAAAACTGAAACAGGTGAGAGCTACTTTTACAGATGGCCGCTTACTGGTCCCGACAGCTTCGTCTGCGTGTCGAAAGTGAGGATCCTGCTTATCATGGTTTAAAGAAACTGAAACTAAGGGGAAAAGAACTGTCTGATCTCCCATATGAAGTGTTTTCCTTATTAGAACTTGAGGTGTTAGATCTGAGTCCTGAGCGGCAGTCGTGTTTGGCTTATCGCTTGTCGTACGTGCCACCAGAGATAGGACGCCTGGTGAACCTCAAGGTTTTGATGCTCGACACCAACGATTTGAGNGTACCGCGAATAGAAAATAGAATTTAGAAAATAGACATTGCATGTGAATGAAGCCGTCCCAATTTCCTTTTCAGACATAACAATGGGGAAATTTCAGATCTTCTGGCCCTTGGGCTGCGGATGACTCTGAGAGATTATAAAATAAAACCAAAACATAACCCCCTTACAAAATAATTAAAAAGAAAACTGGTTTAAGGGATTAATAATCTGAGAATCACTTTTACCCAATGATTAAAACTTGGAAGCTCAACTATGATCATCAAAAGGAAGGAATTGACAAGTAATTGGATCAATACTTGTTTTAGTCTAAAGGAAGTCTACTTAATTAACTAGCTATATTTTCATAATTACATGAAACACTGCTTGTGACATTTCTCAAAACATTTAATTCCACTTTTTGTTGGGTACCACAGCAACATATAACCATTTTGCTAACTCTATTCTCGGGCTATAATTACAATATAAACAAAACAATTAAAACGTCATTGATCTGTGATGTCAAAGCATTAATGACAAATTGATCTAAATAAACATTCACAGACTATAAAGTACTCAATTCCAATTACGTACTCAGGTAGCCATTACATCTCAAGAGGGTGCAAAACAAGAACGAGGGAAAAACTGAAACGTGAATTTTGATTAATCAGGAATATTAAGTTTAGGGAAAAATAATTGTTTGATCTGCACATTTCATATATTACAAATGAAAGAAAAACAAAGGATGATTACGTATCTCAAATTGTTGCTGTCTGTTCACCTACTGATACACTGTTTTCTTGTGGACAAATCTGCAGGCTCAGCAGCTTTAAGTAAGTAGCTCTACTCTTTCTTTATATATTAATATCAGATTTTATATGCTTGTCATTCATGATTCAAGTATATAACCAATTTTTAATTAATATATTGCACCCATTCTTCTGACAGAAATAACTCTCGGATGTTGTGTTCATAAAAATTGTGTTAAAAATATTGTATAAACTTTTAAGTTAAAGAAAATATACATCTCAGTAAAAACAAAGGAATACAATAAAATTTTCACTAATGTTTTTTCATTTATCATCCATCTCTCTTCTTAAAACATATTGTTATATTTAGAACTATGCTAAAAAGAATTTCTGTCCTATGTTGTCAAATTGACAATGTAGATACAAATTTTTCTTCATAAATGTTATCAAAGTTGGGAATGTGCCGTTAGCATTAATGAAATTCAAACTACTAGTTCAATCATTTGTGTAAAATGATATTAGTTGGCCATCTGACTTCATATTATACTTGGCTCTTTACTTTTTCTTAGACAAAAACTATTTATACAAAATTATCAGCACAGCCTACAATTTCAAAGCTGTGGAAAAAACTATAAATTATATAGTGATAATACTATGTAATATACCAAAATTTCAAAATTTTTTGCAGTCATTAATTTCTTCTATTTCTTTTCAATCAGTCTTTCCAATACCAGTTGATGTGACCACAGTCTCCCCGTCTGTCATCCAGTGTGAAGCTTCATGCCAGCAGCAAAATGGTTGCTGTAGCAGAGAGATGGCATTTTGTGTAAGAAGTGGAGTCTACCTGAATTCTACAGAGTACAATCTTTCCTCAAACACTTCGCCCTCGAGGATAGAATGCGGGATTTCCTGTCTGGGGACTGTGAACTGCACAGGGGCTAGTTACAAAAAAGAGACTGGTCTCTGCTTTCTGCACAGTGTGAATATTGGACAAGTAGCAGAAACAGATTTGATTACTGACAATGCTTGGGTGCTCATGTCATGTGGAAGTGGATGAAGGAGCTGTTGTTTGGGTTTATAACATGACGCAACAGTCATAAACTGTTAAGCAGACTGGGTGAAAAACTATAATCATCATGATGTAAAATCATTGTTACTCATGAGAGAGAGAGAGAGAGAGAGAGAGAGAGAGAGAGAGAGCTTGAAGCAGAAAAATACAAACATTAATTTTAGGAACAAGTTTTGTCAATGTCTGTATAACCAAAAGAAACCTTGATGCAGACAGTGGTCTAGAGCATGGCACCTGCTAGTACAGGTAGTTAAACTCTTATCAGTAAATTACGCCAAAATGATTACCCCCCTTCCCTAACTCTGTTCCCAGTTTCATATTTGATTGTTGTATTGTGTCAACTGCAAAAAAAAAAAAAAACCTTAAAACTTGTATGTTATACAATATGTTAATGTTAAAGGGATAATAACTCTTCGTATGAGGTCTATATTTCACAATAAAAACATTGTGAATAACTCACAGAAATATAATATATTCCGTTTTACAACAAAAACAGCAGTTATAGCTATTATTCTGATATCTGAGCTTGTCTTCAGACCAAGTGACCTCCATTGATGGCTATACTCTGTTAAAATCTCTTAAGAGATTTTAACAAAAAACCAAACTTTTTAGAAAAAAACCAGGGACTAACTTTGAATGTAAAAATGGATTCATTAACCATTGGTAAGCATGGGAAAATTGTTGTTTACTCCAGGAAAATTCATTTTTTGGCCCAAACGAAGAGTTATTATCCCTTTAATAAATCTCTTAAAAATTTTATGATCACATGCCTTTGTGTCCTCCTTAGATTGTATTCTTCTCAGATTGACCAAGCTCATTCTTTTTTTTTTTCAAAATTACATAAGTTCTATTTTGTTGACTGCACTTCAGGCATTACATGACACCTTTTGTCATCTCACACTTTGAAGTTAATTATAATACAGTTTCAGCATTTTAAACAAATTTAACATCAAAATTATACAAATTAAAGAAATAAAATGAAAATATTCTATTTGAAACTGAAGCTGTCAGCATGGCTACGACATACACCAGCGAGCACTGAAAAAAACATTTTTGACTTAAAAAAAGAATGGCTGTGTATGACGTAACGTAAAATGTCCCTATTGTTTCATTTTGAAATGATAACAGAAAAGTGAGTAGATGATAAAAATAGAATGAAAAAATGTAAAAGATTAGCATTAGCTTTAGCACCATTATAATGCTGTGCTTCTATAGGAACAGTGTGTTTAAGTCCACAAAGACCATGACCAAATATCCTAAGCATGACTTATTGATCCAATACATTGACAATGCACTTTACAGAACAATAGTGGTTCAGGACAGGTAAGTAGTAACTTTCACGGAACTGAAAATCTCTACCATAAACATTTCCTGTCAGTATTGAAAACCTGAAATTTATCCTAAAAGCCATTAAGTTCTATCCAAGAAGCCCCTTTCACAACAGGTATCCAGCCGACCACTGCAATCTTTAACTTCTCATGCACTGATGGTCTCTACTGTTTTCAAATTTTAGAAGGCTGGTCAAAACAAAAATGAGCTTGATGAACAGCTTATGAAACAAGCGCAATTATCAATGAAGAAAAAAGTCAACCCTTTTCCCAAACCTAAAGGCTGCCATTGTTTGGATTAAAAACAGATCAATATAAGCCCTGATGTCATACACTATTAAGACCATGGATTACTTTAAGTAAGATAATAAACAGATAAGAACACTAATATTTACTGTCCATAAATGTCTCACTTCAAAAACATCACTAGCAAGGAATCAATGAAATTTCTAGATTACCTTTCACAAGGCATTGATTTAGGCTAAAACAGAAATGACTGACGCTAGGTTCAAAGAGAGAATTGTTAGTATGTCTCTCCGGTCTCTTGACAGGGTTGATCTCTACTGGTGTTTCCAATTAGCTGGAAACCATTTTTATACTATCTACATATCTGATGGATAAACTCAATTTTTCAACAAGGCAGCTTGAATTTTTATGTACAGACACAGATGTGTCTGTACATATAGCCATCATCTGCGTCTGTCGTCGCCGCCGTCGCCGTCGCCGTCGCCGTGAANGTTATAAGCATTATTTATTATTGCATCAAAATTGACAAAATGACCTTTTTTGCATCTTTATTTTCTGTTTTTTGTCTGTACATTTGACAGCTTTGCTGCCTTGTTTTATTTTAGGTATTAGATCAATTTAAGAACACAAAAGGCTTGTAACAAATCTAAGTGTATTTTTCTTTTGTAGACTGTATTTACTACAACAATCCACAGCAGAAATCGGTACAATCACAGTAACATCTAACACAATCGGTCTTTATCTAATGACATGAGAAGCTTATGAAATAAACATACCCTGGAATTAGTGTACAAACTTTTCTGACATATTTTAGATAATAACTTGATTTCATAATAATTATGAATGAACTGACTTACCTTTAAATAAAAAAGTAGGTTTCATGTCTTCTTCATTGCTGTTCCTGCTTAAGCTAGCTGATATGCTTCAAAATAATTAAGAACAATAAGAACATAAATTTCATGAAGATGCATTTGAAGCAATTTCACATGTCAAACAATTGCCACTTAACCTGGTCAAATGCCACCACCAAATTTCAAACAGCATATATTAGAGAAATGCCATAAAGAATCATCAAAAACTCTTGAAAAATGATATTTAAACAGATATTTTTTTCTTTCTGTGCTATAGTCATTTGGTGGACTTTTAAGTATTGAGGGAAAGTTGGATAAGTCAAATTTACAATTTGAAAGTGCAATTTTAAAACTTTTTTTGGGTTGACAGGATGGCTTCAACAGTTACATGTCCTCGTGTCTCTATCAACAGACTCACTTGAAAACTGCTATTTCACCAAAACTAGTGCCTACAGCCAGGTACTTGCCACCAGGAGAAAAAGCTTGGCTGAAGATTGTGGTGTGGAGCTGCTTCCTAATGGCTTCCTGGGCACCCTGAATAACATCACAACTAGGTTTATTATTTATTCATTATATAAGCCACACAAATATGATGACAATAACATTAAGCTTAGGACTAATACAATAAAATATTAATTGCATAAGAATCCCACAATAATGGCAAAAGGTTCTTTTCAATATAAATTGGTATTTCATGTGAAATGGTTTTTCAGATTCTCTCAAACCACAATTATAATGCTGGTAGCTATATATACCCAGAGACTGGACTGGACAGTAGATACTGAAGATCATCAGATATCTACCAATATTTCTTGTGAACATTTGTCATGAATATGCACTGAAATTTAACTCAGAGTGGCTCCAACAAGTGGCAATACATGACCATGAGTGATGACAGTTGCTGTTCAATGAGCTCAGCTGTTAAAGTTAAACGTGTTAAAGAACTTACAAACATACTGAACTGTAACATAGACAAGGAATCACAGGTTGTCAGATGTGGCACAAGTTGTTTATTTTCACAAACTGCAATAAAAAGTCTTTATCAGGTACCAGAATTCTACCCGTTTTTACATTGCATGCATGATGCTGCTTTTCAACATCTGCACTGGAAACTAGGAACTAACCTTTGTCAACTAGGGAAGGGCAAAAGTGAAAATTTTAGAAGACAAATATTTTAACTGATTGCATCTAAAAGGTCAGCAAAGGGTACTTAGTAGCAAGATGAAATATATGTATACATAAGAACAAGGACTTGTGTTTTTAACCAGCATGTAAGATTTTGGGAGAAATTTGGGGAAATTTTTTTGTAATTTTTTTATATCCCTCTTCCTTTTCACTTTTGTTTAACATTAAACCATTGTTAGGATGTCAATTTCTATTCAGGGTCCCACTGGGTAATCTCATTACCCATGAAAGTCACTTTTTATTTTCTCTCGAAATGCTTGACATGTTCACTTTATTAAGTGTGATTACTGAATCACCCCATTCAATGCATTCAATGTGACCCATGAATGCAGCTTTTTATTCTTCCTTATTTGTTATTTTCAACTTGCATTTTCAATGAGATATGAATAAGGTTTTGCTTACTGTGATTTATTAATTGATTTAATTTCTTGTAAACTGTGATTGCTACAGCCCCCCCCCCCCCCCCCCCAATGGGAGCCTCCCTATTCCATTCCATACCCTTAACTTTGGGAGATGCATTGTCTCAATTTGTATTGGAAAATTCCTTTATTTTGCCTAATGCACATGCACATTACTCTGCTTGGGAAAATCCTAGCATCAGTGTTTCATCTGTTTGTTCATGCTTAGCTGCTTTATTTATTAAGTGAAAAGTTTACATGACATTAGTAAGAGGGTGAAAATGGAGTGGCACAACTCACGGCTCATTTTTGAAAGACAGTGGTGAACTGGTGATGTATGAGAAAAAGAAAAGCATGG
The DNA here is from genome assembly GCF_001039355.2 of Lingula anatina. The sequence continues at coordinate 549,437 of NW_019775480.1, read as the reverse complement.
TGTCAATAAATTTGAATAAGGTTTAATCTTAATGGGATAGCCCCAAAAAATAAATGGTTTATTTATACTCTTATATGAAGCTGTGTATTGCATTTATAGTGGTTAGTTTTATTAGAAAATATAAACTGTAACTGTCTGTGGACCCCAGACAGACAACACACTGAAACAAGGTGCCAGGTGGTCTTTTTAAACAGCGGCAATGCAGAGGGCTGGTGCTCTGGGATCAAAATGAATGCTCCCAACGTAAAATCAAATTATTATGCCAGAAACGCACTGTTTAAAATGTATAACTACGTGTTCACTTACATCGTGGTCTCGAAACTGCAAAGTACCCGCCATGATTAACAAGGGTTCATAGTAGTAAAAGAATTTCTACGCAAATGATGTTTCAGTTTTGAGTAAAATATAAGATAAATATTTCTTAATGATAAGAGACACATTAACTGTTTTGTTTTGTAGTCTCTACCAAAATATAGTTTTGCAAAATAAGATCTTAAATTTTATTTTTCCGTAAAGGACGTTCCCACAGGCAACAAAATGTGTTCCAAACTTTTACATACCGGAAGTAGCATGCATTTCTGGGAAATTACGCCGAAAATGTTCGATCGACTATACTTCGATATTTAATGTTTACAACAAAGAAACGGGTCGCAGAACGAAAGACAAAGTGAGTACCATATGTTTAAATCCACTGGTGTGAAGTCATTGATAAGTTTTTTATTTGCCTTCACAACTGTATGCTTTGTCTTTGTTGGAAAGTATGTACCAATTAAATTTTAGTTACGAAATAAATATTATTATGTAGATCTATTTTATACTTCATTTGATGAACTACTAGTGTTAGTACTAGTATACTATATTGCTATGTTTAATTACTAAGTGATGTCTAATAAGTAAGTTTTAGTAGCTACCTTCAAGTTAGGGTTTAGGCTTGCACAATGTTTTATGCAGCAGGGCTTCTTGCAAGATTTTCTGATATGTATCATTTGCTGAAAAGCCATCCAGTCTTGCTATCAACAGTACTGTCAATAAGGCTATATAAACATGCTGGTATGTCAGTTATGTAATGCTGCTGTGAAATCAGTCATATACCTGTTGAAGATAGAATGAGCAGAATGTGAATATAAGAAAAATATCAGGGTTGTTTCCTGCCTAACAGCAAATTCATAAATGATCGTGTAGGCCGAGCAATTTTTCATCCTGCTTGATTGTAGTTTTTTAGTTTTTTTCCAGCCAGTAAAAATGTGGCATTGTGTTTTATGTAACATACCTTGAACTAGCTGACTGTCATTTTAATTTGACAACTTAAAGGGACAAAAAATAGGATTAAAAACGCCTTTTTAGTGCATGGATTGATTCTTTTTTAANTTATGTACAGACACAGATGTGTCTGTACATATAGCCATCACCTGTGTCTGTCGTCGTCGCCGTGCACTTTCACCGATAACACGATAAGTGAAAAACCGTCTTACCTTTTGGCTTGAAACTTACAGAACTGATAAATATCCATAATACACAGGTCAAGTTCGAAAATCAGTATGATCGGGCCATTTTCATGGAAGTTATGTTGTTTTTTCACTTTTTTCAGTACTTTTACAACACCGATAACACGATAAGTGAAAAAATGTTTTACCCTTTGGCTTGAAACTTACAGAACTGATGAATATTCATAATACGCAGGTCAAGTTCGAAAATCGGCGTGATCAGACCAATTTTATGGAAGTTATGCTGTTTTTTCACTTTTTTCAGCATATATGCAATACCGTTAACACATTTCAAGGAAAATCAATGGGCCAATTGTCTTGATATTCACAGGGGTGATCAGTCTTACTGAAATACAGATGAAGTTTGAAAATAAGCTCGATCGGTTCAGTTTTGGTGAAGTTATCATTATTTTTTTTTGCATATAAGTGTTTTTTTTCCTCAGATTTAATTCTTAGGCATGTTAACAATCATTTGTGAACTAATTAAATATGTAAAAATGTTCGTTTGACATTTTATGCATCTTAACAATATTGTTAGTTGATTATATAAAAATTATGGTAAACCAGTTTCAGCTCCCATCCACCTGAAGCTCTTCACATTTTCTGTATTTTCACATAAGCATTTGTATTGGTTTTTATGTCTTTAAACATTATGTAATATTATTTTATGCACTGTCATTAATTTTCAAGTATTGGGATTTTCATTATGTGAATTTGAACTCTCATGGTCCTTAAAATGTAATCTTATTGCAGGGGCGGATTGAGGCCGTCTTCTGGGTCTTTCAGATGACGGTCAGATTTTAAAGTTCACATTGATGGGTATCTGTTTTTTCTGTTGGAAGACCATCAAAATGGAGGATGGATCAACAAAGATAATTTGGAATACTGTCAGAAAATACCTCTGGATCTGCTCCTGTTATTGACCATGTTACCTGTTGTGCATGATTAAAATTGGGTGTTGATTGACAGTGCTATTATAGGCATTATTTATTATTGCATCAAAATTGACAAAATGATCCATTTTCTGCATTTTTATTTTCTGTTTTTGTCTGTACATTTGACAGCTTTGCTGCCTTGTTTTTACTAAAACTCCAATGCAAAATTCTCTTTGAAATTTCATTTAATCAAGACTTTTGTAATTCATATTGCAAGGTACAAGTCTTGGGAAGCAATTAATGCACAAACAGGCCAGTTTTGTTTAATTTCCTTGGCAGCATGGGCTGTTAAGTGTAAAAAGTCACTGTCTCTGACGGGACGTCTCTGACGGGACACTTTTGGGCACTATTGAAAAATCTTAGAAAAGAGGTTTAAAAAGCCACATTTTCGTATCTAATGAATCTTACTTGATGGTTATTGCAAAATAGCATTTCTGTAGATTAGAAAAATCACCAGATGCAATATGTTTATAATATTAATTAATTATCAAGACACAGCGATAAGCCTCAGTATAATTTTCACGTAATCCACTGTCCATTACTGCTATTTCTCAATATCAGTCAACACTGTCCATGATAGTTCACATAATAATTCCTGTTTTTCAATTAGTCTTAGAACACATATCTTTTCTGCACTTTAGAGATATTTTTCAACCAGTCACATTAACAGGTAATGGAAACACATTTTTCAACCAGTCACATTAACAGGTAATGGAAACAAGTAAAGTCCACAAGTGTCTACTCTATGCTAGGCATTGGAAGGACTTCCTTTGCATCTTTTATGGGAATCCATGCTTTGTCTTCTGTGGCAGGGTACACAAAGATTCTTTTGCCAGAACCTTCAGTACCTAAGAAACTTCCACTTCGCAGTCTTCAGTGTCATGGGTGACTTGACCTAAAAATTGTTTTACTCCTTTCCTGGCAGCAAACTCCGCAATGACAAAATCTCCCTGGTGAGACTGAGCTGTGCCTTGACTGACATTGTCATAGTGCGGATGTGCAGGCAAATCAAAGTCCACAGTCATATGAATAAGTTTAGCATATTAGAAGGGTTGCTGGTACTGAGAATTGGTTGACACAAGAACATGTCCACGTGGCTAGGGCTAGAGCTGTTGGAAGTGTTGAATTCCAGGAACAGATGGACAGTTTTCCCAGCGCTGTGGTAGCTGCTACAATATCTGCTGTAGACAGGTACATTACGTTGACATTGGGGCATAATTCTTTGCCAGCCAAATAGAATTGATAAGGAGTATCTACAACCATTTTTCTCTGGAGCACTGCACTCCAAACCTGATGTTTCATTTTCCCTACGATCCCATCCACTGGACCTTGGCCATGGGCAGTGGTATAATAAGTACCACTGCACTTCCATACCAAAATCTCTTTCATGATAGTACCATGTTTAGACGGTAAAAACCAACTTTTGAATTGACTAGGGACTCGGGCTCCATCTGACAAGTAATGGACTTTGCTGAATGATTGCTGGTGTTGGAGGTCTTCGAGAATGGCCTTATTACAAGTGAAGACGGACTGTTTGTTATGGTGCAGGTCATCAGCTACCACAACATATGGTTGGAGCTGGAGGTCTCCTTCAGACTCTGTTCTAAATTATGCACATGCAGTGAACAGAATGACCTGCTCACAGTTCTAGTGCTCTGACATGATCTCTGACGGCACATGCTAAAACCTAATCACTGACAGTCAACCTAGCTAATAATCAGTAATGGTTAATGAATTACCCAGTAATGATCAGTTGCAAAAGAACTAGTAGATTTTTTAAATGGTTTTACAGGTACTGTTTGAAAAGTTGGTGTTCATATATGGCTCATTCATTTGCTTGAGTTATGTCAGTTCCATTGCCATTTTATGTAATATTTGCATAATTTTTTAATGTCCTATAATTATAATTGTTGTATTCTAAAGTGCCCTATGTGGGAAGAAATTAACAGTTATCAAAAAGCAATATAAAACAGTAGAAATGCAAATATTACACAAAATGTGTGCATCACTTACTAAACACAAATGTTTCCTTTTTTGTGAAATGACCCATATGTTCTGTATCGCGAGTTTCAGTTTTGCAGTCTATTATCATAATATTGAAAATAATTTTTTGTAAGCATGTAAATAAATTGAACTCTGAATATAAAATGTTGATTTTGCCCATTTAAAGCTGCTTGAACAGGGTGATATTTCCCGTGGGCAATTGATCAGGCCGTAGAATCAATACGTAGAACTACATAACTTGCTGTTGGGATGTAATTTCCTGTTGTATTGATTGAGTGTACAATCAAGCATTTGGACACCTTCATTCTTCACAGGATGTCAATATTTCATGATGAGTTTTGCTGCAGCATGACGTTACCATATTGATTATTTTTTCTCTGAGCAGCAGCTTATCGTATCTAGAGCAATATTGGCTGTGGTTGAAGAAAGCTCTGAATAATCACTGGAAAACAACGCGAAGTGTGGATGATTTGTCGTTTTATCACATTAGTAGCAGTAGGAGTTTGCCATGGTTACTATGGCTGAACACGGGAAATGGATTTTGAGATAGTCTGTCAGGTGTTTCCTTCATAGGCAGTGTCTGTCTTAACCCATTGCAGTTATTGTAATTACATTTCAGTTGACCAGTAGCAATCATGTATAATGGGATAGGGCTGGAGACGGCCCGGGGGAGTGGCACCAATGGCTATGTGCAGAGGAATCTGTCCTCCATAAGGCGGCACAAGGATAAGGTTGATTATAAAAGTGAGGAAGAACTGAAGAAGCTGGACCAAAGTATGAATAAGGGACCTAATCAAGAGATTCTGGACCATGAAAGAAAGAGAAAAGTGGAATTGAAATGTATGGAAATGCAGGAGCTGATGGAGGAACAAGGGTAGGTGTTTAGATTGTAATGCCTGTTATAGAAACTTTTTTCCCAGCATCTTGTGTACTAGTATATGTAAGGTATTATGAACGTGACTGGTAGCATATTTTAGTTTGATGTAGAGAGATCCCTTTGAACCATGAATGACTTGGAGGGCATTTACAACAGTTGATTCTCAGATCTACTGATTCACAAATCAAATATGGCGGTCCCTACATGAAAGCAGAGCCAACTGTTCCACTGATGGTCTCCCTGTCACAAGCGCCATCCCTGCAGGGGTCTAGCAATTAAACCTGGGAGCTGTGATTTCATCCATTTAATGGCACGTGTGGCGGGGAGACCATCAGCAGATTAATCAGCTCTGCTTTCATGTAGGGACCGCCATATTTGATCTGCAGATCAATAGATCCAAGGATCATCTGTTGTGGATGCCCTCTTGCACAAAATGTTTAGATTTTAGTTTTATTTTAAAATACAACAAATACCATCTTGTTTTCAGTTTAATAAATTATATGATGAATTGAATGAAATTTTCTGTTCCTTTTTCATCAGATATCCAGCTGAAGAAGTGGAAAGGAAAGTGGCAGCATTTAGAAAGATGTTGATGGACAAAGAAGGAGTCAGTGAAAGAGCAGTAGAAAAAGATGAACAGGGAAGACCAGTGTAAGTTGACTGTTTATTCTCCAGAAAATTAATTAGCACCAGCAGATTTTTTTCCAGAGTGATATTTTCAATTATTCATGTATGTTGGTATGGGAGTTGTATGCATATGGTTATATTGCTACCTGGATTTATTGATTATGTGGCAGTAGTTCTGTGTAAAAGATATTGGCTGTAGTTTAGAACTGACTGACAGAATAGATTCATGAAACTATTAATATGCTTCATGCAATTCTTTTCTAGGGCCTTAACTACACTTTTGAAAATTTTATATCATGTGCAAATGCAATGGACTGGACTTAGATAGGCTTGCATCATGTATTGATCTATAATTTAAATTTACACAATCATTTTCTATACATTGATGTAAAGATAATGTTTAACAATCCATCTCTGCCAAAATGTAATGTTTTGTGTATGTGTGTGTCATGTCTAATAATTGACGTCATCGAGTCAAATTCAAAAGTAATTTATGGGGCTGGTGTTATTCCCATGGCATGATGGGCTACAGTTTGGTTTGCCATTAAATGTAAGATTGATTTTTGTCCCATGTTTATTCAGCAACTCATATGCAGTGCCTTAATATTGAATTTGATTAAGCACAACTGGATTGCTTTACAGTCAGCAAATTTTTTCCTTTTTTTATATTTGCATTAATGTTATTTCTTTTAGATGGAGTTTATGATAATTATGTGAGGTGAAAAACATTTTTATAAAATGCAGTAAAGCAATTAATCATTGTCACTATCCTTATAATTATACAACCCAAGATATTTTCAGTGAAAAGAATTTTGATCTGCTTTTCTAGAGCAATTGGCACACATCAGATAGCTGAAGCCAACCAAGAAAAGAATCTGAAACTCCGTGCGGCATTTGGTTTGAGTGACAACTATGTGGATGGCAGCTCCTTTGATCCAGAGAGGAAAGCTAAGGAGGAGGCTGCTAGAGCAGAGGCCATGGCAAAGAAACAATACGAGTATGTAGATTGGTGGAACATTCTAGATTAAATTGGTGAACGGATTTCTTGGAAAATCTATTTTACTTTCAGTAATGACTGAGTACGTTGTTGGAAACATTTCAGTCTATTTGACAGATTTCTGAGAATTTCATTTCACTTGAACCTCATTCTCAGTGTGTGAGTTTTTATTATCATTATTATTTTATTTATTTATTTATTTATTTATTTATTTCAGAATTAATATATAAGTTATTTTCAATATCACATTTTAATTTGACAGGCTTGTTAGAAGCTCCAGCTCATCCAGATCTCCTTCTCCAGAACCAAAGAAAAAGAAGAAGAAGGAAAAAAGACACAGGTAAAGTGTATGCAGAAATCATTTGGATCAGGTTAAAACTTGAATGTCCAATCATCTATATATTTTTTCTACTGCTATTTCAGTTTGAAGTGAACTTTATCCTCTTAATCTTTGAGATAGTGACAGTTTTTAAAGGCCATAGTGAAGGGACAAGCATTATTTGGGACAGTTTATAATGAAGAATATGCATATGTTCAAAAGTAAAATGGTTTCATGCTTACAGATCAGAGAGCCCATCACCAAGCAGAGAGAAGAAAAAGAAGAGCAAGAAAAAGCGTGACAGGTGAATTTCTAACTGTACTCTTCCCGGACTTGGCTAGAGGGTGATGGTTCATATCTTTGCATGCCATTGTTCACCATGCACCACATGTTCAGCCATTGTAAACAATATCACTGACCAGACTGCTTCAAGAGCAGCAGACTGAAGATTGCTGGACCACATATTCAGTAAATTTTTATATTCACGTTATCAATGACTGATTATAGGTACTTGTTTAAAGACATGCACTGGAAGGGAAAACCAAGAAGGAGTTGATGTCTTGTAGAACAATACATGCTATAGATGTACTTGTTTTTGTCAGTAATAATCTGATTATTATGCTTATGTTCTGTCAAGTTAATTTTTTTGCTTATTGTTTTATGAGAGATGTTGATACTTAAGTGTATTGCTTTGGTGAGTTTTACCTTAATTATTTTTAGATTTCTTTTAGAGAAGATTTTAAAGTGTTGTACAAACTAATGTGTGTTCTAAACAACTTTGAAATTTTGTATTTTCTCATTTCATCGGTTCTCTGTGTAGATATTACTGTCTGTTCATTTGATTTAAATGCATGATTGTTTTTACTGTGAACTACTCTGTGCACTCCAGTTTTGTCTCAATTCAAACTAGATGGAGAGTTACAGTACATGAGTTCATTTGCTTTTTGACACATTAAACTGTCAAAATTTTGGAGAACAATTGAATGAAAATTGAAAATTTGTTGCAGTATATATAAAAAGAAAATACAGTTATTCAAACGACTTCTGATTCACCATTTCTTTTTTTATTGTGCTTATTATTTGATAGCAGGCCCATTCTTTGAACCAAGGTAAATTTGCTTAGACACGGCTTTCTATAACTAACCCATTCACCAGCTTTTCATTGAAAATTGATATTTTGTATTAGTTTTTAGTTGTTCAGTGTTTGTTTGCTTGAAGAGGATAAAGTTACATTATCAGAGGGTGGTCTTTTGTTTGAGGCACACAGCAGTGCACTAGCCTGTTTGACATGTTACAATGTTAACACTCTTAAAGCTTGTGGTACACTTTAATAACAGTATGGTCCCTAATCATAGAAATAATCAAGTTATAAATCAACATACTCAATATCTGCTTGTGCAAGTAGTAAGATATCAAATACTTTTTTCTACGCTTGCGCAAAGTTAACAAAAAACAGGTAAGATTTTAAGGCACTGTGGCTGTTCGTGTATGAACTTTGCCTACATTATGTATACATAAATATATTTAATGATCATAACATAGCAGAGGTAGGAGTTAATTTTGGGTCATCTTGATTCTGCTTAAATATTTTGATTTAAGTAGGTAAGACAATTAGATTGCAATAGATCTGCATGCCTTATCTTTCATCAAAGTAAATCTGTCCTACAAGCAAAATTGCCAATTATGCCAGCGGCATAAATATTTTCTGTAATCCTACTACTACTACTGCTGCACCTCCTTGTCTTTTCCTACAAAGTGGGCAATGCCAGGCATCATGTTTGTAGCTTGTGAAAATATTTTAAAAATTGGAAGTTCTGTTAATAGTCTTCTTTTTGATTAAATGATCTCTTAATGCTGCTTTGAAATGCTTCAGAATCGAGCCTGGATTGACCCACTTTGTTATTAGGCTTCTGTGCTTTGGTATTAGGGACTTGACTTAATCCACTCAAATATAGTGGTAGCTGTAGCTTTGATGATTTTTTCAGGGTGCGGGCTAAAATATTTGTACTATTATTTATTCAGGTCTGAATCTCCAAAAAGGAAGAGAAAATCAAAGAAAAGCAAGAAAAGGTAATTAACTTTTTTTTTTTTTTTTTGTAAAAACTGAAATTATGTAATAATTTCTTCATAAGAATTTTGAAACAATACAGTAAGATGTAGTCAATCAGTCCTGGTACTTGTTTAAGGGTTGGCAGTGAATCACCAGGCAAAAGCAAGAAGAAGAAGAGAAGGCGATCACCTTCCTCCAGTTCTGCTACCAGCTCAGAAGAAAGCAAGTCTGACTCAGAAAGGTACATTTTATTTTGTGTTGTTCAAAAAGAAAACATGATTGCAATTTAAAGCACACTAGAATGTGACTGTCATATGAACACTTCAAGCACTCTGAATAACCTACAGGAACGTAAATTTTCTGCTCCTGCTCAACTTTATCATCAACATTACCCACTCGTCTGAGATTTGGTTCCTTCATTGGAACCAGTTTCTACTCATAACTGATGTACAAATTCATAAATTGTTTAAAAAATCAGTTAAAAGATAATTTAAATTTTTTCTATGAAAGATGCTTTTGGATCACTGTTACATTTTTAGCAAACATGCATTTAAGTACATACTGTACATTTTAATCTATTGAGGAATCTGTGGTCATTGTTGCTTTTATAATGCAAAGACTTAAATCTGGAACAGAGAGAATTAAAATTGAGTCGCGTGGAAATGAGTTTGTGAAATTGTCAATGGCGGTTGGTTTTGTGAGACTGTCGAAGCAGTTGTAGGAACTCATAAGTTGTTTAGGGGCTGATATACTGAATATTTCATGTTTTCTCATATTTTGTTATTTGCTGCACATTACAATCCACAAAATGGACAGATAAGCAACCAGCAGGTATAGAAGAAAACACTGTGTTTGTGTGTGAGTTTTTAGGGATTTTGTATGTTTTTCTATTTAAGTGCGAAATGACTGGGATGTGATTGTTTTTTATATCGCCTCATTAGAACTATCTATCAAATCTGTACTTTGAAAAAGATGAAAGGACCATTTTCCCCAGATGTACAAACCTTTTTGCACGCACGCACGTGCACACATGCACACACACACACACACACACACTTCCAGTTNGTCTGAGATTTGGTTCCTTCATTGGAAACAGTTTCTACTCATAACTGATGTACAAATTCATAAATTGTTTAAAAAATCAGTTACAAGATAATTTAAATTTTTTCTATGAAAGATGCTTTTGGATCACTGTTACATTTTTAGCAAACATGCATTTAAGTACATACTGTACATTTTAATCTATTGAGGAATCTGTGGTCATTGTTGCTTTTATAATGCAAAGACTTAAATCTGGAACAGAGAGAATTAAAATTGAGTCGCGTGGAAATGAGTTTGTGAAATTGTCAATGGCGGTTGGTTTTGTGAGACTGTCGAAGCAGTTGTAGGAACTCGTAAGTTGTTTAGGGGCTGATATACTGAATATTTCATGTTTTCTCATATTTTGTTATTTGCTGCACATTACAATCCACAAAATGGACAGATAAGCAACCAGCAGGTATAGAAGAAAACACTGTGTTTGTGTGTGAGTTTTTAGGGATTTTGTATGTTTTTCTATTTAAGTGCGAAATGACTGGGATGTGATTGTTTTTTATATCGCCTCATTAGAACTATCTATCAAATCTGTACTTTGAAAAAGATGAAAGGACCATTTTCCCCAGATGTACAAACCTTTTTGCACGCACGCACGTGCACACATGCACACACACACACACACACACACTTCCAGTACNCTAAACCCTGTTGGGGTTTAAAGTTACCCATTACAGAATTAGCACCATTTCTCAGATATGATATGTAAGACAGACCCTTTGTTATATGTTGTCTTTGTTATTTTCCATCAGTTATGAAAAATAAGTTACCTTAGACAGGATAAGAACACTTTTTGTTACTTTTATTTTGTGGGAAATAAAAATATAAGATCGACAGCATTTATATTACAAAATTGATTTTTGAACTTGTTTCTCAAATTATAGCTCCCATGATGAGACCCCTGTCACAAAGCACAAAGTTGCAAGTCCTGTGAAGGTGCCATCACCAGTAATGGCCAAGAAATCTCCTTCACCACATGCCAGTCAGCAACAGTCTCCCTCCCCGCAAAAAAGGTTAGTACTTACAGCCATTAATAAACAATGTGCAGTGTGGTGCACACTTGCAGGTATTGTCACTAACCGTTCTGGGAAATTTGATGGCAGAATTAAGATGGCAACACCAGTCATAAGAGGGTACTTTTTGATATGAAACCACATAATCCTTTGAGTGTTCCTAGCTGAGTTTGCTGTATTGACCTTGGATATTATCATGCTTTTTAAATTCTCAATGTCCCATTGCAGAACAAAGAGCCCAAGTGCTTCACCACCACCTAAAAAGACGAATGGTCATACTAAGTCAAGAAGTCCTTCCACAAGTCCCCCTACAGTGAAGCCCCAGGCTTCCTCAACCAGGCAGAGGACGCCAGAAGTCTCCCCGTCACCACCACCAAGGAGAAAGACCTCAAGAACACCTTCGAGAAAGTCAAAAAGCAGAAGCCGGAGTAGGAAAAGGTGACTCTTAGATCTTAAAAATGTCAGCAACTGTTATTGCAAACCAGTGTGTGATGATTTATTTGAGATGGATTAGTTTCTTGTTACCTGACAGAGGCTCAGCTAAATGTTTGTGAATTAAAGATCAATGTGTATCTTGGACTTCTTCAAATATTCTTTTCAGATGATTGCGCTTAGATTAGAATCTGTTGAATATTTCAGAACCCGCAAACATCGTAGTAAAAGTCGTTCATTGAGTTACTCTCCAGCTGGCAGGAGGAAGAGCAGAAGCTACAGTCATAGTCCAAGCAAAACCTCTAAGGAAAGAGATTCTAGAAGTCCTTCAATTCGTAGACGGACAGGCTCACCCAGTCATCTGGACAGAAGAAGAATTACCAGGTAAAACAGAGCACTTAGAAAGAATAGATTGGATCTTTACAAAATGAAGGTACTTCATTTTGAGTGTATCTTTGTTGTAATTCATCAGATCAGTTTCAGTTTGATGGACCAATTCTATTATGACTTCTTTCAGACTCTAAAACAGTCACTCACTTTTAGTCACATTCTTGTTTTTGTTGTTTTTTGTAAAAGCTCTGTGTTCTTTTTTTGTTGTCATAACAGATACCATTCCCTTTTAATAAGACAAGAAAACATCAGTTAAAACATTCTGTACAAAAGTGTGAAAATCAGATTTAACATAGTATGGTATCTGTTTCTAGTTTGCTGTTGTCTTAAATGTCCATTGCTTTCTCAGTGTTGTAAATTTTGTTTGGTACCCTATAATTGCACCACATTCAGGTCAAGATCACGTAGCCAGGAAAGAAGGCGAAGAAGATACTCCAGTTCTCGTTCACGATCCAGGTCCAGAACTAGAGCTTATGATCGTTACAACCGATCTCGCTCTCGTTCACCTTATTACAGATCAAGCAGACGATAAAGGATTTCATTTTTTAAGGAGGCAAAAACATGGTACATAGAATAAACCTCAAAGATTGCCAGTAATCTCATAGCATGCTAAAAAGCTTGTGATGATACTAATGATATCCTAGAGGAAGCTGTGCTCAGACTATTCTCTAATGCCACTAACCAAAGCACCAGGATCTAACTGCCCATATGAAGAACTGAGATCATAACAACTAATTTGAAATGCATGAGCCATAATAATAATTACTACTAATATTGTTTTGAGTTTCCAGGTTCATATCTTGATGCTGCTGCATGTTAATTGAAGTCCCAGATATTACCTTAATGAATGGGATTGAATTACAACCTAATTTTTAATCCATGAATTAACCATCATAGTCATTTCATTCCTTTTTTTTTTCTTGTTTTGTTTTAGAACATTTATTTTTAAAACTATTTTCAAGGAAACCACTAATGTGCATGTTATTTAATATTTTGTTGACTTGGGCTAAATTCCTGGTTTTGGTTGGTGCTTTTTTTTCCTTCTGTAGTGATCATGTTTTGATTTAGTTTAATGCCTACTTGCTGTTTCTGTGAGTCACCTGCTTATCTGGAGACACTGCATGGGAAGCATTACAATTCACCCGTTCTGTTTTAGAAAACATCATACATTTGATGGTTGTGAGTAATTCCACTCTTCCAATTACCCCATACAGTGGTTCCTAGTTTTATTTTCATCACTAGAAACCTTTAGTTAGTCCAATGTAGTTTGTCAAATGTAGAAATATAATGCATTTAAATTTATAGACACGAAATTAATCACAGCTTAGATCTACACTGATTCTGTGTGAAATGTTGCTTACTGCAATTACTTTTTTACACTGCACTTTCTGAAGATTTTGACAAGTGTTGCTTATTGTGTAGTTTTGTGGTAACTTTTAAGTTTTGCATTCTAATTTAAGAAAGAAAAAATAAATCAAGTACTCATTTAAATAATCAGTTATTATGTACCCTAGAAATTATATCACCATGGACACTTTGCAGTTCCCTGGCATTTTTGCAAAAAAAAAAAAAAGAAAAGAAAAAATGGTAAGAATACTGTGGATATTGTAGATATTTGTTTGTTTCTTTTAGTGCTCGAAAAAGACCAGTTCCCTACTACAGGCCATCATCACCAAGCTCAGTCAGTAGCTGGGACAGTTTTAGATCATTAAGTCGATCCAGGTCAAGATCTAGATCAAGAAAAAGAAAGCATCGCAGTAGAAGCAGCAGCACTGAAAAATACAGGCGGTGATGTTTAAATGACATCACCACAGATATTAAGCAACGGTTTCAACAGAACTGTAAATGTACTGTAGTCAACTTACAAAGCTCATTCTCACTGTGTACATGTTCTGAAAAGTACCTTGCCATTTAAAAACAAACTCCAAAGTTGTGCAATCTCATTTTGAAAAGTGTACATTTTATTTATTGTTGTGCATATCATACTGGTCAAGTACAGGTAAACAGTGGTCACTCACTTGTATTTTTAAGGAGAAAAGTGCAATCTGTTTTGGAGATGTGTTTTATGAAGTGTCTCGCACAAATTTACAGCATGTTCCATGTTGATTAGAAATGCTTGTATGCCAATGTGCTGAGAACGGCTAATCTTCACTATTTCATCTTTTTAATATCTTGTCATCGGGTTTCATTTATTTTAAACCGTGTATATCTAAGCCTGGTGCCAAGCTTTCTCAAAGTGCAATGTTGTATGTTAAGTTATTGGTTCGTTTTGAGCACATGTTTTTGTAAAGATTTTCATCTAATTTATGACCTATCATATACATATTTATAGATGACAACCTCAGTTTAGGAAATGTTTTTAGTTTATAATAGACTTACTAATGCCAGGTGCTATAAAAATCTGCTTTACATGATAAGCTTTTTCTGTCAAAACATTTAATTTTGTTCAGTAAATGATTTTACAGGTTATAGATTTAGTCTTTGTAACTGACAGTGGCATTTAAACTTCTTGTTTAATTGGACTAATTTAATTTACTCTGCTTATGTATAAATAAAGTGGATTCTTTTACTTCAGCCTCTTTGATTTATCTGACTGATCATTTATTAAAGCAAATGCAAACATAAAATTATAGGAAATTGCTTTTATTCAACACAACAGCTTGATTATTCTTTTTAATAAACCCTAATTAGTAAACAATTGAGCCAGTTGTGTACTTCAATGTCATCTTTCATTCAACCTTCTTAATAGATGCAGAAAACTTGGATTCTTTGCCAGGTGACACATGTATGAATATTGGCCAAGTTCATAAAAGAATGACATAAATATATATATATATATATATATATATATATATATAATTGTTGTTAATTAACCAAACAGCCCCAGTAACATCACTTTGCCTCTGAAGAAGACCTGACAGCTGATGATTACAAAAATTTATTTTGTCAATAGCTTGAGAAATGAACTAAGAACTTGCCAGCCCATATTTGATCTGCTTACAGTCGGACTTCATGAAATGTGTCTGTGATTAATGTGGCCTCTTATCACCCCTCAAGTGTGCTCATTCAGTCAGATATATTGATTGGTATGTTTATTTGTCAAGCTACTAACCAAAGGATGTCTACATTTCTACTGATAATGCAGACCTGTTGAAATTTATCAAGAATTTACCATGGCGTTATCAATATCTTTGCAGTGGGTCAGATATCTCTGTTATCTAG
Organism: Lingula anatina; assembly: GCF_001039355.2. Next base: position 533,995 of record NW_019775480.1, on the reverse strand, counting down.
TTTCACAACTGATTTAAACAAAAACCATTTAAGTACATGTATACAATGATTTAAATGAAACACCCCTCTCAATATATTTTAGCTGCTCTTTTTAATCAGTTGGTCCCAAATTTGGGTTTTGTCCATTTATAGTTAAACAGAATACACTATGATAAAACATGATGCTCAGCAATAACATTAACAGATTAATCTTGCACATTATCTAAACATTTTTTTTCAAAAATGCAATAATTACTGTTAATATATCTCTAAATTAAACTAGTACCCTATTTTAAATGTACTTGAACTGCTCCAATAAAATTCTCAAAATATACTTAAGAAGAATTCTTTCTTCAATTTTCAATCTAAAAACTTGTAAGCTTAAAAGGATTGTTGGTATCATCTGCTAACTCCAATAACAACTAAATTATAACAAAAAATCAGACTTGAATTTAAATACATTTAATAATATTCATGTAATTGTAATTCTTGTATGAAAGAAAATATTCCAATTCTCTTGTTACGTTTTACAGACAAATTCAAAAACCTAAGTTTTTTTGAAAACCTAAGGTTAATTATAGAATGCTGTCATTTTCTAACAAATGCTGATGTCTTTCTAATGAGTAAAAAAATACTTAATTTCAAATTGTCAGTGAAAGTGACTATGCATGAAAAAGTCTGCTTTATGTAAAATCCATAAAAATCTTGTTTCACATACATTACATAGTATAATATACATTATCTTTTACTATACTGGTCAGTGTTTATTTTGGTGAGTAAAAGAGGAAAACATGATTAACATTAACAAGTCCATAAAATATTTTGTAAATCTGCACCACAAAAACTAGTGTTCACAAGGCATGAATTGTTTGACAGGAGCCCTACCCAGGCAAAATTCAGAACAGTGGCAACCCACTAAAAAGCTTGTCATCTAATTCGCTAATAGACACTGAATAGATTCCCCATGGGGAAGTATTCAAGTGGGTCGACCATATGACCCTGGGACTAGTAAGTACACTGTTCTGAATGGGGCCTAAATATTTACAGAGGTTGCCAAGATGAGCTAAAATGGTGAAAGCCAACGAGGGTAAATGGAATGAGGTCAAGTACATGTGAGAGACGAGAGCTAACAAGGTGTATAAACAAACTTTCACACTGACCAGTTGTAATTAATGCTTGCCTGAAGATTTGCTATATTATATTATTTCATATAAAAACACACCATATCACATAAGCCATCTGTCTCACTGTCTCCTTGCTGCCAGGTAAATATTCCACCCTAAAGACACCAGGTTGGCAAACAACACTCTGTACTGTAATGGAATAAGGTAATATAAAGGTCATGTATACATTAATGTTATAATGGAAAGCATGTAATGCAGAAAACAATATTATACCTGATTTATTTAGTTGTAGTAAAAGTTATTTATTTAGTTGTAGTAAAACATAATGCATAGTAGCAATTTTTACTGAAGCTTAGTCACATAATTATTTCTTTCTTTTTTTCAAATCACCAATTGGGGTGAGTGACACAATTAAAGATAACATCTTAAAGAAATAGTATATAATTTATATGACACTAAATTTTTTCAGAGGTTACAAAATAATATGTCAAGAAATTTACCTGTTGTGGAACATAATTGACATTTATATACTGGAAAATGCCCCATACTCTCCAGTTCATCTTCAATGCTCCCCAGTAGAACTCTCTTATTTTCTGAATAGCAGCATCAGAACTTTGGCCCTACAAACACAACCAATGAATTGTCAACTTTGTGATCAACAATGCATGTGCACTTGTACATAACACCAACTTTCATTACATCTAATTAACTAAGATATTCTACAGAGCGTGAGTGGTTTTCACTTCAAATTATGTTTTAAAAATTATAAAATATCATATCAATATCATAGTTAGGGCACAAAAAGTACATTTACAGTGGTTAAACATAAAGGGTTGCCATTTTTACCCTTTCACACATAATCTATGCATTTTGACAGATTGCAAATGTTTTCAGATGCCACTTTTTTCTTGCTAAGAGCATGGCAAACAATTTGCACATTTCAAAACTCATATGTGGGCAACCATGAAAATATAAGCCTAGTAGTACATTACTAGTAATACCCCCACACAAACCCCAATCATTTATTACCTCTAATATTGCAACAATGTAGAAGAAAAGTAGCAGAAATGGTGGTGCAAATACAAATCTATCAATAACGATCCTCTTCAAGCCAGCATAGGATGCAGTTTTGGGCACAGCTGTGTCCAGCCATGAGTAGAAGTTGTGTGTCAGAGGACCTGTGATTACAAACCTGCAAAAGAAATACTCAATTTAGAAGAAGAATGCTCTTTTTATTGCAAAAACAACAAGTAGTTATTTTTTCAATTGTCACCCTAAATTCTAGGGGAAATTAATTAAAGAGAGAGAGAGAGAGGGAGGGAGAGAGAGATTGCCTATTTATTAACTGACAGAATAGAAAGATGAATAAAGAGATAAATAATAATCATTCCAATTTCTTTTAAAAGGGGAAACTGGAATTTCAGTAATAAGATAATTTCTTACTTGACTGGAATTATAGTAGTAAGTTACTGGTTATTTCTTACTTTAAGCAAAGCAATTATCTCTAGGTAGACAAACTTCTGTTAATGGTACAGTACTGTGGTTAAACAGGTACAGAGCATACAAAGGGAAAAACAACTTGCTAGCTGCTATCTTCATCTTACCCGAATATTGAGAATGCTGCTACACTTCTCCACTGTATTCCACCAACTTTATGGTTCCCTGATATGACTTGCGATAAAAAATTCCCAAGACCAGAACTGATGGCACTGTAAAAAATTTAATATTTTAAGTTTTCGCCATTTAAAGACTGTCACAATTTTCTAGATTAACTGGTTTCTGGCTCTACCTACATAATTTTCATAAACTTACTACATGTGCTCACAGACAAACAAAAAATAAATAACAAGGTCAAAAATAACAAATAATGTGATGGACTAGTTTGCCTGTGTGGAAAAGTTCAGACAAGGATGACCTAGAGTGGGTTCCCATACTTAGATCGATCTAGAACGTTGTTAGCAATCTAGCGAGATCGGTTCATCTCTGAGGGAATTCTCGCTTAATTGCTTTCAGCTTAAGCAGCTCTGATGTCTGACACGCCTACTGAAGCTGGTAAGGGGTAATTAAGTTTCTCTTAGCGCTTCAGTAGGCGTGCCAGCTAAACTTCTAAGCCTCTTAAACTGAAAGCAATTTAGCGAGAATCCCCTCGGAGATGGCCCGATCTCGCTAGATCCATGTAGGCATGGGAATGGGGTCTTAGAAAATTTTCAAGCAAGGTACGGTTGTGGAAGGTTACTTTCTTTTTGTAAAAACTTGTTCTTGGACTCTCTCTCGAGTAGCCCGAGGCAGCCTGGAGATACGTTTATGACAACGGTCTATCTTCATACAGTGAGTATGCAATAAAACTTACTTAACTGTAGTTATGGAATTAATATCATTTCAATGTTAAATTGATGATAAATTTGGCATGATGAAAAATAATATAACTAGATTTTATGACAATGGAAGCGGGCACCTTGTAACTGCTTTTGTGAGCACCGGTTTCTCCCTCAGGAGTCTTGAATATTCCTTGAACAGCTTCTCTATGAAAGAGTCATCACTACCTTTGCTTAAACTCATGATGAAACGTAAAGTGTGCTTGTCTTTGTCATTAAAACAACTTAACCCAAGTTGAAGGCACTCTTCAGGCCGCCACAACCATCTTTAACCTTTAATCGGGCTTAAATCTCGCAACCTCTCGTTAAAGAAGAGCGACGTCAATGTCGGTCAAGGTCTTTCTACTGTTGCCCGCTTTAACCGTTTCAGTCACAGACGTGTATTACCTATCTGGTAGAATACTAGACTTATCAACTATATGTAGCTTTTATCCGACAAGTTAACAGTCTTCATGTGTTATGTTGTGTTTGAAACAAAAAGTTTAGACCCTCAACCTGTTTGCGCGGTCGCTCGAGAAACTTTACATAAACAGCAATTTAGTCATTGGTGCAGTGATTTTATTTAATGTAGTTTGTGCGTGATGAAATACGTTCAAACATAATATGATGCACCCAAATGAGCGTTTTTGAGACAACGTACAAACATCACTTTCGTTACTGTGTGAGATGGATGCCACGAAATAAGGGATTACTTTCTATGGAGAAAGAAAATTACTTGTCGAATTTTTAAATTATGTATGTATTTATGATTTTATGATAGTACCTTAACTTTAAATCGCCCTGGAATCGTTTTAAGTCAGTAAAATGAGGATATGGGATAAATCAATTTTAGGCAATTCAAAAGCTATTCCCAATTTACTATATACTTATTTCCGGTTTTCAAAATGGCGATTAGGAATGTAAACAATCATTCAATGAGGCAAAAGTTTTACCGTTAAGGTATCATTTAGGATCAACAATATATTTTAACATCACTGATAATTTATGGGCCTGCGTTCTATGTTTGCGTATATTTATTTGGGATTTATTATTTTTATTTAATGTAATAATCCTTTAAAACGATGTCTTCGCCGTTGTCAAGCCTGAAGAAGCCAAAGAAATCCCCACTTACTCCCACTGGGTAAGTGCTTTCAGCGCCAGAGTGTACTGTTTATGAAACAGAAAAAAAGTAGAAGCTTTTTTATCTATAAGGCCAGATTGATGATGGACATTTCTTCATTCGTTTTGAGTTTGAGAATCGACCTACTTGTATTGTGCAAAGTTTATTTAACAAGCATCCCTACATTGTACAGTACACTGTACGTGTATCATGTCTAGCACTCAGTTTTAAAAAATGAAATAAAAAAATAAGTATTAAAAAGTATTAGCTCTAAAGTATGATTTTTGTGCATGATTTTGTCATTTCCAGTAGCACTGTATGGGTGGAAGTTAAGTACCGCTATAGTGCTTTGAAGCTAAGCGTGTTTCTGTACTGTACATTTGTCAAGCATGAAAAAATAAACAGTATTGCATGTCTGCCCAACTGGACAGCAGATGTCACTTCCACCAAATATTAACTGTTTAAATTACCAAACAATATGATGATTATGTCATATATTTTCACATGATCACATCATATATTTTCACATATCATACATTTACATGTGTAAATTTTGTTCTTCAGATCAAGAAATGTGCCTTTCAGGCACCCAGAATATACAGGTAACAGATGCCTGAACTCCAGTCTGTTTGATAATTGAAAACTGGTGAAATTAATTTGAATAGCATTTATCAATTTATACATGCAGATAAAATGAATGTCAAATGTAGTTATCAATAATTTTTCATTAAAAAGTAACATTACAAATAATCAGTATGGTTTGTTGTAGAGGATGAGTCTAAATTATTGGAAGAAATTACTACAAACATATCCACAAGTAAAAACAAACAAAGACTTGATCCATTTGGTGGAGGATTGCCAAAGCTGAAAGACACCACAACTTCCAAACCTACTAAGACTGTCTCAGGTAAGTGATAAAACAGTGTGTCAATGTGTAGCATTGTGCTGCTTTCAATACATGTGCTTTCAAGACAGTAGTGTACAAACACTTACATGAAGCCTGAAATGGTTTTTATTCATACTTTTATTCATGCTTTAATTTTTGAATTGGATCTCGTTAGTTATTTATTTTCCAAAACACATGGCTGGCCCAAATATCTATCTGACAAGTTCACCAAAATTCTTTTAAAACTCAATTTGGTTTAAATGAATTACAATGTCTCAGCTTTATCTTCAGCTCCCTCAGACATGGACTTAATGGCCACTATGATGTCCAGGATTTCAATCATGGAGCAGAAAATTCAATTCCAAGCAAAGGAAATAAATGAAAAGGTATCAGTTGCATTGTTTTTCTTTTAGTTGAAGACATGCATGTGTGTGTGAGAGAGAGAGAGAGAGAGAGAGAGGAGGGGGGGGGAGAGAGAGAGAGAGAGAGAGAGAGAATGAATCAGTCAATCTGTCAACAACCATTCTAAATATTAGTACATGTACTAGTAATCAAATTCTTTTTCCTTGTTGCAGGAGAAGAAGATAAAGATTTTGGAAGACAAGTTAAGGATCCTCCAGAAAGCAAAAAGTATGTTAGAAAACTTAATGTATGGTAAAGGCAAGGAATTATATAATTCCTTGGTAAAAGATTGTATTACTATTTATCCATTCATGATTATTTTTTCATCGTAAATTAGTAAAAGTAATTGTTCAGGTTTGACAGTTTGGAGACTTTTTATTTGAAGTTTATATTATACCCGTTTTGTTTAGTTAATTTAATTATTTCATTCAGATGATGACAAGCCTGGCCGTGTAGCAGAGCTGGAGAAGAAATGTTTGCTTTTGCAGCAGCAAATACATGAAATGGATGTAAGATTAAAACAGTTTTGTTTAGAATACTTTTATGCTGATAGTTAGATGTATAGTTGTTTAAGAAAAGGGTGTTGCGTATTTTCAAAATATGGTTAATATTTGTAAATGAATCATGCTTAATGTTCAGCAATTTACAATTAAAAATAGGCACTGTTTTTTATGGCAGGAGAATTGATTGTATTTTCAGTAAGTAGCTTTCTTTCTTCACTGCTTTCAGGCTTTCCTGATGGACTATGGTATGGTGTGGGTTGGAGATAAAAGTAATCCAGATAGTGAAAAGTATTATGATGAAGATGAGGCCTTTGATGCCATGTCAGACTCAGATGAACCTACCTCCATGTGGAGACCAGGTACAGAGTCAAGGAGGATTGATTTGTGACTGTAAACATACCTAGAATAAAAAATTTTGGATATTGAAACATTTTCTGAAATACACTGTCTAAAATACATTTTCAAGAACTTCATTAGAAGTGGAATTTTTAGACGTGTTTGGAAAGTCGTACATGTGCTGTAAAGATAATTTAGAGGAAAAAATGAATATATAATGTTCAGATAATAAAAATATAATACATTTCAGAGACCTCCTATAGTAATCAGGAATTTAAGGTGGACTATGACCTAATTGTGGAAAACATCAATGAGCTAAATGCTATTGCAGGGGAAGGAGTAGCTAAGATACAACACACAACTGGGGGAGCAAGACTCAAGGTAAACTATGAAGTGAATTTAAATGCAGATTAGAGTCCATTTCAACTTCATTATTATATTATTTAATATATTGTTAATACTTTTTGATTTTTTGTGATATACATAAGTTTTGCTGACAATTTTGTGAAGTCTTACAGCTTTTCTTTACTTTTTTTTCTGAAATTTATCATTAATGTATGAACATGTTATTTGACATTGAAATGATTTTTAAGCTTGCTTAAGTTTTTTAATATTAAAATCGAAATTCAGCACCTTCAATTTGTTTGGTTTAGCATTCATAATATCTCTAGTAAGAAGGATATTTCATCGTTTGATAATAATCAGTTTATTCAAATATTTCATGTGTTGTGTCACTGTCTCCCTAGATCCCAGACCCAGTCCAGTTGACCCTGTATGCTAATGGTATACTGATGTTCAGTGGTCCTTTCCGTCCATTTACTGACCCCTTGACCCAGCAGTGTGTACAGGACCTCATGGACGGCTACTTCCCAGGGGAGTTACAGATTAGGTACCCGGATGGAGTGCCATTTATTGTGAGTGCAAAGCAGGTGCTTGGTATAATGTTGTTATAACCTTAAATATATACATGAAAATGTCTTCAGAAACTGTCTGTCAAAAATGTCAGCGAATGTGTTCAATAATGGGTATTGATATTTTTATTTTTGCCGATTTCAGCTCACAGATAAGAGAAATGTCCACTTTAAAGACAAGCGTAATACAGATGTGTTTAAAGGCACAGGTCAGCTTCTAGGGGGAGACACCAAACCATCCAGACTGGTACCTAGTAATATACAGGACATTAACAAAGCAACAAACACCACCAAGGCACAGCACCAGGAAAACAGAATAGAGGAATCTGAAGTTCCAGGTAAAAAAAATTTGATAGTAACTGGAAAATATATAGGAGATGAAATATTGATTGTGGCTTCATGTTGTATTTTTTAACCTTTTGAACTGTAGTATATCAGATTTTTCCAAATACCAAGTTATATGAAATCGACTTTGAATGCATGACTATTAATTTCAGTCCGTTTATCCAGTGTGTTACATGTAACAAAACCTTCACAACTTTCAAATATCAGTTACAGTTTACAGTGCTAAGTGTTTTGATTGCTGTTAAATTTTTCCTTTCGACCATTGCTTTTCCTAGGCCCTAAACTGACAGTAGACCAGTTCTTGCACCGCTTGCCTCAGAATGTCATCAAGAATGGGAAAGTTATAGACATCAGAGGTTCAATAGCAAATACAGTGGGAGGCAAGGTGAAGGCCCAATATACAATTTTCAAAATACAAGCCCAGTTTTTCTGAAGTTGGTAAACTTCTTTTTAACTGCACCTGCTTGTTGGCTTTAAATGAATCTAGTACTTGTGTACATTAATATTTCTGCAAAGCCTTGAAAAAGAGGCTGTTCTTTGCAAATACCTAAATATAGCAAGATTATAAATATAAATATTTTGCTCTCAGATTTAGATGATAACCCTTGAAGTGTTTTTTGCAGGGTGAAGACAAACAGAATAGTGTCACTCTAGTGGAAACAGATGTTGTAAAAGAAATGAAAGAAAGGTGTGTATTGATTCTATGAGCTGTTTGTTTTTTTTCTTCACTGATGTCTTGATAAGTCTCAGATGTCAGAGAAGTCTCACCTCCATTTGTTTGTTTGTTCCTTACCAACTTAACTCAAAAAGTTATGGATACATGGGCTAACTAAAAGTGATTGGACTTTGGTGATGATCCATTAATTGATTTATAGTTAAATATAAGTTATTTGTCTTGGCCGAGGTCTGCGCACTCTGAGTGCTTTTCTATTTTTTTCTTTTTTGTCACATGAGTATTGCTGAAAATATGATGAATGCATTATATAAGTGTCTTGTTTAATAGCTGATATATATTTGTAATAGTGAAGTCAACTATAATAACTCATTTAAACATTTTAAGATAAATAGATAATTATATATACTGCCATTGTATATATACTTGTATGTATATAATATTAGGTTGGACATGGACCAGTCTTCAAGGCCTCCTTCTGCCAGGAATCTCACCACATTAAGGATAAAATCTGAGTCTGGGGACCAAACTTATATCCTGAAAATGAAATCAACAGACACAATAGGGAAAGTGAGGCAATACCTGGATAATCAGAGGTGAGATCTTGTGGTGCTGTATTCTGTGCGGATCAGATCAGGATATATTATTATAATTTTGTCTACTGTATTACAAGGAAGTGTAACACTGGAAGTGACCATCACTCATTTCAAGTAGTTCTGAATAAAGACCCTTTTGTGGTTATGTTTCGTGTTCTTTCCAATTTAATGCACACATCAGTATGATAATACATGTACAGGGATAACATATTTTTATTGTACATGCAAGGAAAATGCAGCCATTTTTTCTCAATTACAGACCACGTGGTGCAGAACCTTACAAGATCCTCACAGCCTATCCTAATAAAGTATATGATGATAACAGTGCAACACTTGAAAAATGTGGACTGGTGCCTAATGCTGCTCTACATCTTAGAGCAGTTAAGCCTTAGACTTCCATTTCCTACATTACTAAGCACCAAGGAACTGTACCTGTATTTTACATCAGTGTTGAAAATGAATATTGAAGACAAGGTTGTACTACTGGTATATTTTATAAATATTTATACATAGCAGCTAAAATGTAAACATTTGTCACAAAAATATGGATGGTTGTTGATGGTGGATATTTACGAATTTAAGAAAATGGTTTATTCTGTTTTGAAAAAAAATATTCCTTTCTTCAGAGATATTTATCTATTACAGAATGGAAGATAAATTATATTTACCTATGCATCCGTCCTAGTTTTTTAATTTAATTTAATTATTATTATTTTATATTTATTGCCTTGTATGAAAGAAAAAGAAGTATAATTCAGATGTTGTTGTAATGTTTTCTTTTTAAGAAGGTGAATGAGAGACATTAAAAAGAAGTTTTACAATGATGTTTGTGCATTTGTTTATTGATTGTTCCTTAAAAAATTGAATTAAATTGTCAGTCAAGCAGTCAAGAAAATCTGATTCAAAAATTGTATTGGTGAAAAAAAAAATTTTTTAATATATATATATAACATTAAACAACAGATATTTCAAGAAGATGATATAATAATTATCCAGTAGCGCTAAAACTGTTTGGCAGATCTGGGATCCTGACGCTTACCGGAAATCCGTGCCATCACTTATAATTAGCCATTACAATATCTATTAATGTGACTTCGTGTCATAACTCATTTTGATTTAGAATTTTAAAATTTCAAGTCACGCCTTAAAATTAATGGCTCTTCCTTATTATGGTGAATTTGCTTCCGGGTTCGCTCCACTCCCGTGCACTTGTTTTGTAGTCTAGCAGAGAGCACGGACAATCCTCATGGGGTGTATTTCTGGACACCCGGAACTAAAGGTGCCATAAATAGCCTGGTCCCTGCTGCCACCGGACACTTACTTCTAGTTTTGAATCGAAAAGTCTACAAACGACAAGGTAAGGTATGCTTGATGTTTATAACATCGTACAGTTAATATGTTTTAAACACTGACAAAACGGCTTTATATTGTCGATTTTTCCTAGTCTAGCCAGTCCAGCGGATCCAGAGATATTTTCTGACAGTCTTCTAAATTATTTTTGTTGATCCATGCCCCATTTTTGACCGTCTTCCGACAGCAAAAATTAGATACCCGTTACTGTAAACTTGAAAATCTGACCGTCTTCCTGAAGACCCAGAAGACGGCCTCAATCCGACCCTGTTTGCAATAAGCATAACTATTTGTAACACATTTGTTTATCTTCATTTATTTTCAGATGAAGAGTTTATTGACGATAACATTTTTCATCGCTCTGGTGCTGTGTTCCTCTGTGTCAGCCGAATTGACAGGGGTTCCAGACTTTGGCCTGATTGGGAGAGGTGAGTTTGGCATAACTGATCGTGAATTATTATATTTTAAAAAAGACAAAGAAATAAAGCACATTTTTTATGCACTAATATGTTAATCGTGGAAGGTTATACGTACTGAGATCCAATATATTGGATCCTAGGTTATACAAATGTACTAATGAAGTAGATCTAGTAATATGCTTGTACAATTCACTATTTTTAAATATGAAATTTATTCTTAGCGTTTATTATTATTATTATTTTTTATTTATTTTTTTTTATTAGTTTGTCCCTGTGTTGTTCGATGTTGCGAAATCGCAGAGGCAAACGAAGGGAAGAAACAGGTAAGAAATCATCTCTTAGCGAAAAGCTTAATTCGCCGTTTGTCAATTTCTAAATCTGTTAACTTTTTACTGCTAGTCTCTCCCTCCCTCCCTCTCTCTCTCTCCCTCTCTCTCTCTCTCTCTCTCTCCTATAAACAATGTGTTACAGATTTCTAAATCTATAATTATCAGTTATCATCATTGTTAACTAAATCTGCTTATGGAAATGAGTGTAATCCTTGTAAACGTATTCAATGCTATTTTTTGTTTACTTTTGATTTAGATGCGTTTGAAGAGAGACCTTCCTCATATACGGCACAAGAGATGCTGTGGTTGTACTGATTGCTCACTCGCTCTCTCTTAACTCCAATGGGACGACATACCTGTTGAGATGCTGAAAAGAGAAAAAGAGTCTCACTCACAGAAACTAATGACCTAAGCTACTTAGATCGAATACACTTGTGTATTAGATAGTAAACCGGTAGAGTCTATGACCGGTGCACGGCAACTTATTTTGTGTTCAGATTGATGACACAAACGGAAAATACAAGGGCTCATATGTCGTGCACGTTTTGTACCAAACTTCTCGGTCCTTGTGGTTTCCTGCAATTTGTTCCGAAGCACTGTCAACATTCCGGACGCCACGGTATCATACATATGATATATACAAAACAACGCAAGATCGAGAACGGTCCCGAGAATGGTCCCGTTCACATGACAAGTCTATTTTCTAAAAATCTATTTTCTATTCGCGGTATCTTGTAATCACGGTCCCTGTGCCCTGAATATCCCGCGGCGTAATTACTGGCGGCGCGAGCCAGTTACTTCCAAAGCTGTAATTAATTCTCGGGATATACGGGGCACAGGGACCGTGATTACAAGATACCTCGAATAGAAAATAGATTTTTAGAAAATAGATTTTCCATGTGAACGGCTGTGATAGCCTGAACGCCAGTGACAACTATCAACTAGAATGCTACTTGTATATTCCGTGAACGATGTGAAGGACGTTTTGTATGTCTTTATGTTGATTTGAATAATTTATCAATTTCTATCATATCATGATATTGTGACGTTGCGAAATACGAATACATGTTTTTTTATCTCATAACTTTAATTCCATGAATGTTATTTTGGTTACTGAATAAAAACGGTCAACATAAGTCTTAAAATTAGTATTATATTATTGTGTGTGTGTGTGTGGTTGAGGTTGAAGTTGAGGCAGAGGTTGAGGCGGAATACCCCGTAAACAATAGTGACATCATTTAAAGAGAATATTTGAGTCACAGGATAGTCACTCAAAATTCATATATGCAATTCAATTTATAAATTTGGACGTCTGTTTGAGACGGGTGAGCAACTTTAATGATTTATTTATTTATTTATTTATTTATTTATTATTTCAACGCGATGCCGTCTCTCACCAGTAACAAATCAGCTGACAAATTGTGACTGCAATCATTATCTCACCTGAGGCAATACCCAACCTCGTCCAGTACTAGATCTCTCTGATATATATATATATATATATATATATTTTTTTTTTTTTTTTTTTTTTTTTTTTTGAAACGGAAGCATTCAAGTTGTCCAGATACCCCATTAATGTCGTGGATCATGGTTTTTCTGTATTTCTGACAGGGACATGTTTATTGAGTTCACTGTTTTTCAAACGATTTGCTATTGTGAAAACCAATATCTTAGAAAAACTAAAATCTCAGATATTTCGTTGTCGTTGAACGTTGAATTGGTATTGAAAACATTCCCTTCAAGATGAATAGATTAGGTGTATGGCAGGATTTACCATATAGCCTACATTATAAAGGAAACAACGTACTATAAAGTGTGGTTCTCATTCAATTTTCCGTTACGCAGATTTAATGTCTGCTGAAATAGTTCAATGAGAAAAAGAAGATGACTCATACATGTAGTAATAAATATCTTTTAGTAGGCCCCTATTTGTTTTTCATTAATCTCATTTCGTTCCGTGTGCTTTATTTCCGTTTGAATTGCCATAAATTCAGTCGTTGTTGAACATTGAAAACCATAATTATATCCTTGCTATTATTATTATTATTATTTTAATGAACCAAACTTTGAACAAAGTGATTAAAACAAATATATGTAAAACAAGTCTTTTAAAAGTGTAATAAAATAATAATGATAATGATCAGTTCTTGAGTTTTTTTTTTTTTTTAAACTCCATCTTGCTTTGTCTTCTGCCGTACCAGGATCCGAGCTGAAAAATTAAAACGTTCTGTTACGAAATAAGTATAACACTGAAAAGCTTGAACTAAGACTAAAACTAATTTCTCTATTCTTTCTAATCTTTACTTATTATATCTCGTATTTATTTATTAAATATATTTATTCAAACAAACAAGCTTAACACACTTTTTCTTTTAATTTATAAAGTAAAACTCCTTCAAATTGGGTGGGTGGGAGGGAATTATATATATATTCTCTGCCATCTTCACGGAATGCGAAAGAGCCTTCGAATGACCTAACTCTAAAATCTACTTTTCCTCATCACCTTCTATTTGATAACACTACTCAAGTGACCAGTCACATGATATTAACACTACTCAGACCTTACTGAACAGTTCGCACATAAACGTCACGTGTCTGCGTACCCACAACAAACATATTTCTCATTCAATTTTCCGTTACGCAGATTTAATGTCTGCTGAAATAGTTCAATGAGAAAAAGGAGATGACTCATACATGTAGTAACAAATATCTTTTAGTAGGCCCCTATTTGTTTTTCATTAATCTACCTGACATGCACATTTCTCTTATGTTGGTGATACACACCGATTCAACCTTCTTAAACCCAATACCGAGTTAGCTGTTACCATCCTCCACCTATTACATTGGGTATTTACGTCCTCGTATCAGCTCGCTAAGGACGAGCTAGCTTAACTTCTATAAAATCCTATTATATCGTGATTTTGAGTTGAAATAGAGATACTCTTGTTCATTTGATAAAACTGGGGAATCGGCCAATCTCTAGGCCCCCTCACGTTTTGTTGCTCGCCGCGTTAATCCAGACTTAAGCTCGTGGCCAAATACGTGGCGTCTGAAATTTAGGTATTTATCGGGGCAAGTGGGAAAAATAGAATTTTGGCAGATGTACTCGAACAAACATGAATATGATAAACAAGATAAAAGAAAACAGCCCATTGGAACCGATGGTATTTGAAGCAAAACGTTACCAATAGTGTTTTAAAAATCTCAACTCGTTTATTTCACTGGAGCCGGAGGTTTGTCATTTAATTATTTCGATACATATCCACAGGGGATTTCAATCATCCTTCACTCCCGCCGTTTAACCCGAGCGACCCATGGCCGGGCAAGTCAACAAGAAAAGCAGAATTTAGAAGGAAGAAGTGTATTTAATTTCATTTTCAAAATGACCCTAATTCTACGCAAAAAGAAAGTGAAGCAAGGGAAGAGAATTGACTCCTGTACCTGATATATTGATAGCTAAGAGGACATTACCCTGTTTGTTACAAGTTGTTACAAGAGATGTCGCTGAGGTAGGATTCCTTATTGGACGCACGTTGTTATTATTGTGGCAGTAACCTTGCTGGACTGGCTATTGCGAAATCAGGTTAAATTGACGTCAATACAAAACATTTCTCCAAATTAAATGCATGTTAAGATTGGTGTCTGAATTTCGTTTGGTCCGAGAGAAAACTGTTTTTATCTTGGATTCCTCGTACGTAAACTCGTTTTTTCGCAACCTATATAATATGAAAATAGCAAACATTGTATACTGAAGCTGTACAAAGGAACGATTATTAAACTGGCTTTAATTCAACAGCAAGATAAAAGGAAAAACATTGCCCTCCCTGACTACAGGAGCTGCTAGTCGAGTGTCAGAACAGATTTACATTATAGGGGAGTTTTTTTTTCACATGAGCTCAAGTCTGTATTCACCATGATGGCAGTGATATAGTACGATAAACTATATTCTTTATGTCGTCTTCTCTTTGGAATGAGTGCTGTTATTGCAATACAAATGTATAAAATATAGGATTCAGATCACGTAATGAAAAAAAATTCTGAATCCCCCCGTCCAATTAAACAAAAACTAAACCTTTTATTGATAATTTCCGATGTTGGCGGGTACGCTTAATTTTACCAAAACACAAAGTTTAATAAGGAATTGCGGGTACCAAGGATTTCATGTAAAATTGTCATTTTTAACACTTTTAACACGACTTTTTTTCATTTGTCCTCAAAACATTGCGCTTAGCATGCACTCTGCGCAAAGTATAGTTTCTGGTAAGCACGCAGATAACCTCTTAATTCGCAGGTCTACTAAGTTTGGTTACCACGTCTGATTCTTTCTGAAGTGTAAACTTTTCCTGGAGTGTGTCCTAAATGCCTGTCATTTATTGCGTCAGAGTATTCCACTGTTTGAATAAAAATTACACCGTTATATTCAGCAATGAATAAAATTCTTTGATCACTCTAATGTATCTGTTCGTGTGAGTTTTACCATGCGAGTTTTGATGAGAAGTTAATACCTCATGGGGTCTGGTGGGGTCTCTTTAAGTTCTGAGAGGGCGCGACCTCAGTGGAAATTGCAGACATATGGTTTTATCGTTTTCGGTTACCTGGTCGCAAGGGGCACGGGTTTCCCGTAGAGTACAGAAGTGAATTTTGAGAAATTCGTATACCGAGCATTGTGGTATCAATTCAAGTAAAAATATAACATATGATAAGTAAGCATTCTTTTCGGTTGGAGTCAGACGAGGGACATTAAGTTGCTAGGAGACCCGAAAAAGCAACACTTTTTAATTCTACTATGGTCATCCCGTGCCTTGTTCAAATACATGCATGCAATGATCCGCGCTAATTAAGAATTCCTTAACTTTTATAAACGATTTTGAATGAACATATTTTTCCTTCTCTGGTGTGCTTTTCTGAGAAGGCTTTTCACGGACTTTAAACCATGAGATTTAACCACATTGTCCAATTAAGCAGAAAATTTAAGGACTGCACTTCTCGGTTCTTCTTTAATGATAAACAAAATTAGGAAATAATGTTCTGGTTATTTTAGGCAAGCGTAGTTATTTTAGAACCGAGAAGGACCGGGATATATACCGCCCATCCAGACGAAGCACTAAAACAAACACTTCAAATTTGATTCTTCGTAAACGTGGAAAATCATAAGAATGGTTTTCGATTCGAAACGTAAATATTAAACTTCAAAATGCCAAGTGCAAATTATTCAAAAGGAAAGTTCACTAATTAAATGTGTTGACACGTGCACCAAGGTATATCTTTGTGGTGCCAGTGCACTGGTAGCTACCGCGCACCTAAACACACACACTGTCCTCTCCAAGTTCATATGCAAAATATTACAAGATCAATATGGTCGCAGTCTGTGGACTGATTTAGGGAGGATTCACTTCCTTGCAGTTAAAGGCTAAGCTTCCTTTCTTCTTTTTTCCAAAGGGAAACCGGACGCTTAAATCTTTTATAAAATGTGCGAGCCTCAAGCAGACCTAGCCTCATTGCCCGTAGATCATCTCGTTATAGTTTATTTTCTATTCCCTCCTTATTCATGTTCTTAACAGGGATACTTAATGTCAATTCCATTGACTGCGTGAGACTAGGCAACGTGTGTCTCTCTGACTTATTTCTCATCTTAAATCAACTGAGGTTCAAGTGAACACTCGCAACAGAATAACACGCCCGTGTGAGGATGCTCCCATGCTTTTGGTTATCTCTGATTCCTAAAATATTGGAGTATTCTGGTTTGTAGATTGCGGGCATGGAAAATACGTTGCGTGTACTCTGATTACCAATCATCGCTAATGTGTGTTTAGCATCATATGTCTTAAAACTACTGGAATGAAGCATCCGCCCTGCATTTTTCAACACCGTGTACCAGGTCTTCACTAATTACATTAACATAAATAGACATGGAAAGTAAATAAAACCCTATCATTTTTTCTCTCTATGAGAAGAGCAGGCATTCTACAAAGATCGCCTTTTAGAATACTTATAATTTCGTCAGTATTGTTGACTAAATTTCGTTCTTACAACTCACTGATTACGATTACGTTCAGTCCTAATAGCCATTATAGATATACTTCACCAAGAAGTTACGCAACTTCTCCAGTTTTTCTTCGCAATAAAAAGGTGACCGAATGGCCTATTAAAATGTAATCTTGGAAAACTGAGAGCACCGTAGCTGCCATCGCTCCTTTAGAATAGATTTATGTGACATAAATGGTAGATAACTGATGTCATTATGACGTAAAGAAAACATCGACAACTTGATAAGGAAAAAATGTGCAAAAATCTAGTTTTATGCGTCTGTCGCACACAACGAAAGTATTCTTTGCATAACATCGCAACTCAGTCGTTCTTCAACAGATTTGGTAACTTGTCCCTCAGTAGATCTACTGATATTGTCAAGTCCTCCCATATTGACAGTACATATATAATCTCTGTATTTGCTGTAGTAGAAATAGTCATGTTAGTTCACGTAGACGTCATATCATAGGTGGTTGCATTTTATGTGTGCGGAGACGAGGGCGGGCGGGGGGCACCCATTCAATATTTGTCAAATGGCCCATTTCAGACTGATGGATTTTTGTCTCCGCAGACTAAGATTTATATCTCAAACACAGAAGACTCCAACACTGAAAGAAACTGGAGTCGTTTGACGGAAGAAACGTCTGTCCTTGCGCTATTAGTTCGGAGAAAACATTACAGGGCCTCTTTGTCTTGTTTTATATCATCCAAAAAATGTCAGTGGCTCGAATTTCTGCGATTAGATAGAGGGCCCGAACTCAAAAGTAATACCAAACATATGATATCTGTTTTACCTTTAACTCGTTGGATTTAACTTTCAAAACCTTTAGAGGACATTATTGGATATCAAGTTTGAAAGTGAATGCTATCTATTTCTTTTATTCGGGGGGGGGGGGGGGGGGGCTGGATAACGGGAATCATGGTAAAACCCGCACCTTAAAAGAACTTACGAAAAATTTCTGTTAATTCCTGAAATGTAGATGCTAACTTGAAACAATGAGCTTGTCAGATATTTGAAGCCATTTTTGTGGCCATGCCTCCGATCGCACCCTAGCAAACTTACTAATGTGTTGATCTTTAATATCATCTTACGTAGCAAGTGCCATCACAAAAAAAAAAAGAAATCCCATTAAAAGTGATACCGCACTAACCACATACCAAGGCATACAAGAAAGACTAAATACCCATGTGAAGGCCCCCTTTGAACGCCTCAATTTAGACAGTGCAATGTGTTGACTTTGAAACAGAGAGCATTGCAGGATAACGAAGATTTGAAGGCTTGTAAATAAACCATAATAACTTCACCCCAAATCCATCATCCAAATCTTCTGTTAATTAAAAGAAATAGATAGCATTCACTTTCACTGACAAACTAGTACAAAACACTCTAAAATAATCTTAGTGCATGTAAACGACAAAGTTTTTTTTTTTACTTGATTTTTATAGGAATTTAACTGAACTTTTGGTAAGAGCATTAAATAAATACGATATATGTTTGCCAGTTATGATAGTGCCTTCTTGTTTCCTGTTTGCAAGGTAAAGTTCGGGCTGTTATCAGGTCATGTAATTAAGAATTCATAAAAAAAAAGAGCTAATGATAAAGAATGATGGCAATGGAATCAGACCCCTCCAGGTTTGTGAAAAGGAGAGTGAAAATTACAGTGTATGTAGATGAACCTCATTAAATCATTCGATAATTATTGGACGTAAATTTTAGCGACTTAGGTTGTTCAGAGGGAGGTTATATTATTTCACTCAGTGACACTGAATATTTATAAGTCAGGCAGTAATGAGGTAACATATCTTACAAACGTATTCGTAACTCACCACAGCCGGTAAGCGGTTTATTATCAAGTCTGATTCTGTTAACTTGGCGAGCCCCCTGTTTCTGTCATTCACAAGCTGACAGCACTCAAATGAATTGAGCGAAGGTAAACATGCTGTTTTATGCCCACTTCCTACCTGATAAAGGATAGCGTTAATTCGAGCTTGCAGTGGTAGGTGTGCACGATATTAAAGTGAAGTAACAGAGAGCCGAGGAGGTAGTTCGCTAAACACTGGGAAAGAATAAGGTGTTTAGCAGATTACTCTGATGTATGACTCGCTATTAAAAAGGCAAGTGCACTGAAAAAAACAAGAGAAAGAAATATTCAGTATACATCTGTAAAATACGCCAACTTGAACTGAAAAGTGAACTTTTACGGAGGTGGCTGAACAATATACGGGACCACGCATCTGAACTTGCCCTTCTTTTTTGAGTCAACGTAGGCTAGTTCACTTGTTGTGTACAGGAATAGCAAAAAAGAGTGTTTTCACTTTACCAGTCGAGTCTGTACTATTAAATCACTGTTTGCTTCTTTCATTTTAGGCACATGTAGCAGTTCGAGCTCTGACAGCTACCCGGATGAACACTGGTTTGCATATTCTGTGTAAAAGTTAAAATTGTGGAAAAGAATAACAGGAGGCTGTTGTATACATAAAGCACTTATCGATGCACCTGACACGACAGTTGGATCAAAACTGAGACAAAACAAGAGGGATAAGACCTACGTTTAAATAAACCAGAGGAAGTCGATCTAGCAAACGTTTAACACGGAGGTGCAACATTCCACAAGGAAAGCCACAACAAGTGCTTGCGAAGCACTGAAGTTTTCGATCTCCACTGTAACGTCAAGGGACCCCGCTGACGCAGAGCATACTCCTCTCTCCCACAGGGTGGCTGGCAGTGACTCCAGCGGTGCCCAGCCCGCACCCATGCCTGTGCACTTGGCACCCCCGCTACCGGCGTACATGATGACGACCAAGAACGGCAAGACCGCGGAGGCCAAGCTGGTGGTGGTCGGGGCCCCTGGAGTCGGGAAATCTGGTAGGGTAATAATCAGTGTAACTTAAATGTGTAGTCATGTTTAGTTAGGCCTACGCTGTTTTTAATGTTGTCGGGATAAGATTCATACTTTAATAGGGAATTAACAGTCAAAATTTATTAGAAAACTGGCAAATAAGTGGCAGTACTGGATTTAATTGGCATTTTATCAACAAGCAAGGTCCATGCTGAAAACTAAGTTCATTATGACAAATCAAAACAAAACTTAGAGAGTGAAGGAAAGTTAGGAACTGAAATGTGCAAATATGGGATTGGGGTTGTTTTCACTATATAGGAGCTCTTTTTGCACCTTTTTGTAAAACAGGTGCGGGCTCGTTCCCAGTATAGGCCTACACATGCGATAGTTCCTATATACTACAGATCTATGATATTGTATACATGTGGTCAGCACCCTTCTTCATGCTGATCCCAGAGTATCTCAATGATCTCGAGCTGTTCATCATGATATATTTATACTGCATCGTTTACGTGGATGTTTATTTGTTTCTCTGGTTGTTACTCTATCGGTTAGTGCGGTAAGTTCTGCTGTATATTGAACATGACTGGCTAACATCGTAGGCCACAGGTTAATTTGTTTTAAAGATCTGTCGATTCATCTTCCTGGCCTGCACTGTATACAGTTCTGAGTGCCGTGCATGCAGCCCATCTATCACCTATATCTTTTTTTTCCCCCAAACAGCTGCTCATTGAGTTCTCAAAACGTTCGATTCAATTAGTCAACGATCTCAGCCACGGCACGGGCGATAAGAACCAACAAAACAAGCTATCTATAGCGCCGCAGTTCAACCTTTCTGGACCTTTTTTTCTGAGAAAATTCTCCTGGAAGATATAACGAAGACATGGAAAAGAGATTTGTGTGATGTGCGGAAGTCGTATTTCTTTCTCAACTATCTTTACACGGCCTGTTTTCAGATGCTTGCCTCGGAGGTGTCGAGTCATGAGTCCGGAAGAGCGTGTGTATTTTTAACCAAGAAAGATTTTTGTGTCCGAATGTTAGTAATTATAATATATTTGGATCTATCGTCCGATTTTTTCCTGTTACATTTTTCAGCATTGTGGGGACATGTTTTTAATGAATACCTCAATGTTTATAGAAATTAAAAAGGCTTAAAAAGGCATGGAAAATTCACAGTGCAAATGTATAGGTTTTCACGGTGCACTATGAAGTAGCAATTGTAAATGAATGACTATACAAGAACGAAAAAAGTTAAAATGCTTTAAATATATTAATATGAGTAGAGTACGTCTTTGGCCGCTGGTCAAATGGAAGAAATCTCCTGGATTTATACGTAGTTGTGAAATCTACATAAGCAGAGCCCAGTACCCCTTTCACACAAGATAAATGATAAAATAGATAATTGAATAATGGTCTTGAAATTATAAAGTAGGCCTAAAATTGTTGAAAGGTCAAATCGCTTGACTATCGCTCATATATAACGATTAAGCAACCGATTTTTCATACTCAGTATTAAGTGGCACGTCACTTTAGCATTATTAGGGCGAACCTTTCACCGCATAAAAACTTCTTTGTTCCAACCTCTTTGTCGAGGTATTCCACCTCAATTATTTTCCTCAGGTTTCAATTTGCTTCCAAATCGCTATAAATTCTGATGACATAAACATAAAAAGTGGGCCTGCCTGTGACCGTTGAAATATCTTAAGCTATCGTTCCCTCTTTTTTCTGTCTGCTTAAAGACTCGACGACGCCGTTAAGGTTGACTACAATGCCAGTGTCCAGCTCATAGCTCAGATGCTTTTTTGTGCTGTGATTGGAATCTCTGTAATTGACAATCAAGAATCAAGGAAGGGCAGCTCCCACTGGCTTGAGTGGTGGTGGTGGTGAGGGGGGGGGGTAATCAGAAATGTGAGCAAAATTAAAGCCCAGAGTTCTTTAAAATATTGCAACCTTTCAAAAAATTTCTGTATACCCAAAACACAACCATGAACTCCAGTGCCACGAATATGGACAATGTGTCTGGTGAAAGAAATTACGTCAAGCTTAAACAACGGGAAATAAATATCTACAGTCATGCAGTGCTTTTTTTTCAGTCTTACCACTACATATAAATAGATCTCTGTGCACAAATAGCTCGACATCAAAAGTATCCTTATTCATTTATTTATTTATTTATTCATTTATTTATTTATTTATTCATTTATTTATTTATTTATTTATTTATTTATTTATTTTTGTGACCCTTTACTCTGACATGGACGTCTGCAAAATAAATAGATAGTTCCTCATGTTCAATCGTCCGTCTTGCCAAGCTCATACTATCTGTACGTATCTGGCACACTTCCAGCAGTTAATCATGGGCCAACAAGTAAATCTACCACTACCAGGACTCTTACACAGCCAATTCATACACGAATTCTAACTAAAAATTGCTTGGTTTCAAAAAAAGATACTCAACCCGCGACCTACGTGACTTTGGACCTGCATTTGGATACCCCAGGGTGAATGGGGACGCTAATTAGATATATTTAAGCATGGAACTACCGTATCACATTTAGCACCCTCGACTGTGCGTTTTTACCTAACAGCGCATAAGTATTAAAGAGTTCGATATAGACGTAAACTCTCCCAGGGCCCAGTGACAGCGCTCTGATTTAGGTCGAAAATAACACGATCCTACTGCGCCAGTAGCAATAGGAAAAAACTGCTCATAGAACAAGCTTTCATAACTAAGGTCTCAGCTGATAGTTGAACGTTCAAGGTTGTGCTGCGGAATGTCTTTATTTTACGGGATGTAAAACCAAGGAGATACAACAGATCTGTTTTAACTCCTTGGTAAAACCGAACGATAAAGAAAGTTCGAACTTCATCTCTCCTTGTTATAGGAATACAGGCGCGCAGACCAGGGTTTTCCCGTTTCATTGAAGTCGTCCGATGAGATAAATATATTTGGATATGTCTTATGACATTTTGTTAGGGGATACCGAAATATAGGTTAACAGTGGCATGTAAGACATTGATAACAGCTTAAGCTTAGTCACTGTGCCACTCTCGTAGGATATCCAGGAATCCGGAAAGAAGCAGGCATCGATATACTGTAAATTATTGGTCCTTTTTCTCACCGCCTTTGTTTTCGATGGTAATTTCATTCCGGGTTTTATTTGTTGAACCTATTTTGTTTGTCCTGCGGCAATGCCATATTTACACCATGTACCATTGTGGTGGTAGCACGTTTCACACTTTTTTCTTTTCTTTCTTTTTTTTTATTCAAACAGTGATACCGTTTTCTGTCAATGGTTTAGTACGGTGACTGCGGAAATGAAAGAGTGATTGGGGTGTAGTCTGGTTTGCGTACTGAGAACAACTACCATTGCTTGCTGCCAAATCTTAAGTTTTTTACCGATACATCTCTCATTACATAAGTTATGAAACGTAAATATTTGAAGAAGTGTCGTGCGCATAGTGTCGTAGCAGTGGTGTGTGGGGGTGGGGACACAGTCAAGTGTAAACTCTTTGTGAACGTGAGGGTACAGAATAGGTCACATTATCCAGCTGATACATGTAGCTTGCTTTTCTTTCAAAACTCTTGTACAGGTTTGAAGCCACTCTGGTTTGTGTTTTAAATCAAAATACAAGAATTTATTGTGTCAACTTCAAAAGAGAGATAGCATTTTGTACGAATGAACAGGATCTAAGTATTGAAATCCACGAGAAGAAAGATGTGGCTGACACACTTTAATAATAGGCAGCTTTCATACAGGTTCATATCTGCGAGTTTTCTTCCTAGTCGCGTGAGCTAGGGTGCACTTTCCAAGCAAAAAAAAGGCTAAAGCAATAAACTCACTTATTTCAGCGTGTGATTTCTAAAAAGATAACTCACAGTTGTAATTACTTGATTTTTTGCCAGTATTACGTTCAATACTGCTCCTAAACTGTACTTCCCAAAATTTTTTCAAGAAGGAATAAAAAGGATTCTTAGATATTGTATAACCTTTTTGGCACCACTATTTTTAAACGGAAAGATGAACTGCCAATGATCACAGCAGAGACTAGCAAAAATGCATATCCCTAAAAATCAGCCGAGGTTGTTAGAGCCTATTACAAGGAAGCATGCGTCTTCGGCATTTCACGGTAGCGTGTCAGTTCCATCTGACAGTCTTCAAGTAGAAAGTAAGCGATGATTACGCTTATAAAAAGTTAGATGAAGTGCTATAAGTGGATAATTAGATTATTCTAAGTGTAAGATAATGGGAAGCTGCAGCGCTTATAAAACACACATATTATATATAAATAACTTGACCATTTAACCACATGTCCCCGCTCTTCGTCGTTAACACCTTTTGACAGACCACGTTACTATACACGGGCTTAAAAGCCGTGGGCCAAAAACTGCCATCACCGACTTTATTTGCCTCAGCCTTCCGTCAGTACACCTTCATATGTTCCTTTTCAGCCACGAGGTGCTCCATATGTTTTATTTTTTCCTCTTTACCGGACGTTTAACTTTCTCATGAGCCTTGCCAATTTCTGTTGTTATACGCATGACAGAAGTCAAGACGCCTAAATATTACTGCCGAAATGTATGTGGTTATTCTCAATTTGTTGTAAGCTGTTTCCGCAGAGGTTCATTATTGCTGTATAATCATGACTGGTGCTGCTGTCTGCGTATTTTATAACATCCGTAAATGCGAGTTTTCAGCGAAATATTTGGACATTTATATAATAGTTCTGGATTCGATAGTGACTTCAGTTTGTTTAGCATTACCAATAAAGTGACGAAAGTAAAAAATCCGTTTATGTAATTTTTATCTTAAGAAGTTGGTTCTAAATCAAGTCGAAGAGGCAATCACTAAATTATTTTGCTATTTATGTTCCCTAAGTAACAAAGACATTGTTATCTTTTGCAGCACTTATCGTCCGGTTTCTGACCAAGCGCTTCATCTGGGATTATGACCCAACACTGGGTGAGTAAATCTAGCGATTATATGTAGTAATGATGATACCTGGGTGTGACAGTGTGTTAGTTGTGACATAACTGGGTTAAGATGGGTGTTGTAATTCGTTTGTTGTTGCGATGTGCGGAGTCTTGCTGGGTGTTGAATATGAGGGCATAGCGTGTCAAATGATGACGATTATATCATATCGGAATAATGTATTGGTTTGAGAGCGGATTGTTTAAGTGAAATTTGAAGTAAGAGAGTTCCACTGTGATCCCAGAGGTGTGCCTACAATACAGTTGCGGTTTTTATTCACGTCCATGCAGCAAATTGATTGCATTTTAAACTTCACTAACGTGGCAGGTTATTTAAAACAACTTGATTTCGTTTTTTATGTATAAAAGGTTTCCAGGCGTTTTATTCGAATTTCTAGGAATCCTTTCATGTAATCCTTTCAAATAGTCACGTAATAAAGTTTTAATGAGTACAAAGATAACGATAAAAACAATATACATCCACTGTACTTGGGTCGACTTAGATATTCTTAATTCATGACTCTTCCAGAATGTCAACCTATATTGCAAAATTTTAAACATAAGCAGTTGTTTAGTGAACTGTGCAGTTTCTTTTGGAAAATGCCCGTGGTGACAGATATTTTTATCACTTGCAGAGTGCACGTATAAACACCAAACAACAATAGATGATGAAAACGTGGCTTTGGAGATATTGGACACCGCTGGATTGGTAAGTGTTCACTTTTCATCATTGTTATCGAAGCATTTACTAAAGTTAACTATTGTCACCTCCGCCAAGCAAGGAGGTTGAGTTTTCATATCCGTTTTTTTAATGCTCGTTCTTCACTTGCCTAACTCAAAAAGTTACAGGTAGAATTTGATCAAATTTTCAGGATAAGTTAGAATGGGTGATTAGGTTTTGGTGGTGATCTGTGACTCGGATCATCTTCTGGATCCAAAATTTTAAAAAGGATTCTTTAGCATTACGAGATATGACCAATGACCTTGACATGTCGCACAATAAATGTGGTCACACCAAACACAATTTATCAATGTCAAGTCCTTGGCGGAGGTTCTAGTCTTATCTGTGTTAGTTACTTAAAAATCTGCCTGTCCTGACAAGCATTTGTAACAAGTTTATTGTGTTTCCCCTGGTGGGTGAAAATTGTTTGAATATTATCTTTTTGAAATTTTTAATTTTTTTTTTTAATTTAAACATTTCACGTTTCAGGACGACCCCATAAACAAGGAAGGACACATCCGGTGGGGAGATGGTTTCATCGTAGTGTATAGTGTAACAGACAGGTCGAGCTTCGACGAAGTCAGCTCATTAAAACAATACTTTGACGAAGTGAAAAAGGCTAGAAACGTTAGCTGTGTAATTATTGGTAACAAAATTGATTTGGAACGCCAGAGACAGGTGACAACTGAGGAAGGCGAAAGACTTGCGTCAGAACTGGCTTGTGCATTTTTTGAAACCTCTGCGTGTGAGGGGGGTGAGGACATACTGGAAGCTTTCCATGAGGTCTATAGAGAGGTTAAAAGGAGAAAATCGATAGAAAACAGACGTCGAAGAAGTTCTGCACAACAAGTTAGGCAAGTGTTTAACAAAATGCTGAACAGGTTCATGGACAGCTGATGCACAGCGGATGTTTTGTTTCCACAAATGTTTCTCAAATTTCTTGGCCTGGCTACCATGGACATCGATATGAAACGCAGAGCCGACATCGACATTCCTGCATTGCGCGTGTGCACGTGAATGTCCCCGTGTGTGATCAAGCGCTAGATCTCAA
Source organism: Lingula anatina (assembly GCF_001039355.2). The sequence goes on along the minus strand of NW_019775480.1, from coordinate 507,057 downwards.
CTTTCGTCTCGGTTTTTGCGAAATGTCATGCGAATGCATCGTTTGTTTAAGCATTACAGCTGAGTTTAGATAAGCAGACCTAATATAATTTGATCTGGACTAGATCTGATTAAGATGTTCTCAGTTGGCAATGATCAGAACACAGTGCCTCGAGATAAAATCATAATGGTAGGCCTACCTGTATTTATGTTTAAATATTCAAATTGATTCGAGTGGAAATAATTGGCAGTGTCAAATCATGTATGATTAAGCTAGAATACAGATTATACACCTTTTTCAAAATACAGCGCATAAGAGAGGTTAGCTTTCCGTGCCAACATGGTTCATTGTAATACTATCAAAATTCCAATGGTCATTGGCTTTGTCTTACTTCGTGTAATTGCTTATCAACATTTAATTTTGACTGTTCGTTATGTTTAACCTCACTTACTTTGACTAAGGTTTTTGGATGAACACTAGAAGGATCTATGGACAGTATTCAACTTACTGAACTTAGGTGCACTTCTTTCGAACACGTGTGCACACCGTTAACAAGTGGTATAGATTTCTAAACGGTGTAAGAATACCAATAGTTCTTGTCGCTGACAGGTAGCCGCGAGCTATTTCTATTTCTATATCTATTGAAAGAGTCGGAAACATCATTACAGACAGACATAACGTGTAAAATAAAGATTGGCTATTACCATTTCTTAAGATAGCGCATTAAGATGACTTGTTTAAACTACGGAAACTGCAATCTAATTTTGTAACGACGGCGACGCTTTGAAATGACACCGGAGTGAACTTAGGACATTGACTTAAGGTCTTTGACCTTGAACATGTTTTCAATTCAGTTGTACTTCTTTCATTTGGGAACGAAATGTGTTTCTGACATGTGCCGAAGTAGTGCTGTGCAACTGTAGACGTGTTGGTACTGATGTTCTTAAGCACACAGAGACTGTTGACCGACGCGTGCACCGTGTTTGAATTAGACTGTATGTCTTAAAGTGAACGTTTGATGGCGTGGTTTCTCTCAGAGGCGGTCATTTACTTCGCACACAAACAAAGTGCAGAACACCTTTTACGTAGCTGTAGAAAATGGGGGAAGTATTTTATTACAATTTTTACGTGTGATTTGAAGTGCGCAGGTACTTTTAGGTATTATATTTCTGAAAGTTAGTCGGCTAGAAAGGGGAGATTCCTTTCATATACAATATCCCACCCTGTCCTTAATACTCCTTAATGCTTTTCCCAAGAAACAACCGTCCTTTTGATTAGTATTTGGAAGTTTGTCGCCACAATTTTGAACAAAATAATTCCCGTTCACTAAGCACACCATGTGATCACGTGGCTACCACGTGGCTACATCAGCAGCGATCTAAAAGCCACGTGGTTTCAACCTGGTGGGTTTATGGCTCCAACCTTGGAGCAAATGCCCTCTCACTTATTCTTCAAAAAACTTTCTGAAATCTGAAAACATAGCATCAGGTAATTGACCGCAGGGCACGAACTTTGATAAACATCTTACTCAAGTGGTGCACTGCTGCGTGCACACTTTTCTCAATATGCTAGGAAAAACCTGATTTGCCAATGTAGTTCTTATTTGTTTATTTTGTCACTTTCAAAGGTATATCTTCGGTGCACAGACAGATAAATGTTTGACATGGGAACTACGCATGCATACGTGAACTTAATTCCAATGTCGTCATTTCGAGGCCAATTAAATGATTGCTCGGTCCGCAAGGGTGAAATAATAGCTTGAAAAAACATTTCTCTTTTTCTTTAGGTGATGCACCCAGACGTTCGCATTTCATACGCTGTATTCGTTATTTGCCAAATTGAGCGTTGAATGATACATTATGGATAAGGTTCTACTTTCAGTTGATAAAAATAGCCTACTTTTATAGTCTGGACGAAAAAAAAAATAAAACAACTTTTGAATTTACCCCTATTTGACACTCTGTGAACCCCTGAAAGAATGCCCGTTGGCGTGGTGTTTCATGTGCTACTATGTTTAGAAATGTGTTGTTTCGGCGCCAGGTTTAAGATAGAATACACTGGCAGATATTGCAACTCACCTGCTGAACATGCAAAATCTGTGGTTTTAGTCTGTTAGCATGCAACTCCACCTTATTTGACATCCCTCCAAACAACATAGATTTTTTCTAGTTAAATGACAATAAATTTTAACCAGATTGTAAATAAAGGCGATTTAACTTATTAAATGCTTGTCCAATTATCTGCCTTCTCGATTACCGCAGACTAAAATGCAGTAAAACTTTATATATCAGATGTATTCCTGCACGTGTTACTCAAGTGCTTATTTCAATGTGCGTTTTCTCTTTCTAACTGCACTGATTGTAAAGAAAAGGCATACCAAAAAACAATATCCATATGTTGGTTTGTGATACGAGTAAATGCCAGAAAATTAATTGCAGTGCTGACGGCAGGGATTATTATGGAACATTTCTGTTCATATTTGGTGCATGCTATGTAGTTTTTATCACTGAGGTGACAAAAAGATGCAAAAAATTCAGACAGTTTTATTAAAAATTGAAGCTAACTGTATCTATGCGTACTCTTATTGTGTTTGAAAACAAGGTATACCAATAAAGTTTTAAAGTATGAAAAATAAAAATAAATGTTCAATAAAATTATTGAACAAACTCATAGAAATTCCAGTCATCGTTATCAGTGTACAGGTTATCGTCTTTGCCATAATTATCAAACATAACACATTCGTGTCTCCCCAGTACACTTGGCCCAATGTTGAAGGCAATGCAAGAAGGTTCGCCCAGGCACTTTATGGCGCACTCGGTCAGGGTACTTGCATACTCCGTTTTGGTAGAAAGGTTCGAGTCGGCCTGTTTGGATGTTCTTGTTTTTCGCCACAATCCATCATTATTACCTGAAGAAATAAAATGTTAACATTCGTGTATGTGGACCCAAGTCATATCTCAGCACTTCTAGATATCTTCAGTAATATGTTATAATGCTCGGTATGCATCAGCAGAATTAAGATCGCATCGGCAGAAATGCTTACGTGTTGCTCTCGTTTTAAACTGCGGTAGTTGAGAGACATACATGTACATCAAATAAACTAAAAATCAGTATCAGGGAATTACAATGAATGCAACACATGGTCCAAAGTAAAAATCCAACTTCGCTGGATTGCAATCCATCGTAACACATTATCTTTATAGATTTTTGACAACGGACGAACCAATAATGTGGGGCAGTTCAATTACCCTTGATGTCGGGTTTTGTCTCAGGTTTTTAATATTCATAATTTTCAATAATGCAGTTTTGCGTGTATTTTCAGTGAGTTACTATTTGCAGACATTTTTTGCTTTAAATGTAGTTTCAATATATATATACCTATTTCCTCTCTTTTGTTTTGAAATGACAATCTGTACATATGAGTAAATATCTTACCTAGCGGCTTTTGACACATGTATGCAAACTGTGATGTGCATGAATTTCTTAGCCAGTCGTTCCCTTGCGTTCCATCTTGACTTATACACGAGCCTAAAAGTACAGTAAAAAAGAACAACGCCCTTTAAAAATTCTAACCAAAAGTTTCAGTGCAGTGTCAAATACATAGTGTTAATATTCAACATGGGATATTACATTTAAAGCGACTGTAGATATTCAATGAATTAATTAATTTCGATGCTGTCAATACTCGGCTTATCATGTTTGCTTCTTAAAGTCTCATTTTCATACCAAGTGCATTGCTTCAATCCTTGGAACATTGTAAAATTTGAGGGATTCCGGATTTTTGGAATGTTCTAAATTGTGAAAAATTGTTTGTCAAGTGTAGCTGGGAAATTTTATCAACACTCATGTTTAACGTTGCACAGAGCTTCCAGGGGTAATTGTTGACCTCACGCAGCTGATGAAGGATATGTTACAAAAGTAATAAACCAAGAAAAAAAATCTTAAAATGAATTATCCTGCTGTTGCGAATAGTTTCAATAAATGTCAGAAACAGTGATGGTATTAAAGGTCAATGCCACCAGTGCCACCCAAGGAAAGTTCAAACTGACAATTTTTCGCTTTTTCGTCATCATGATTACAGTAGCATATCATGCTAAAACCTTGATATAGACACATCAGTAGCACAGTTCAGACAGCAGTCGAAGAACAAATGTTTACAAGTGGTAAGAAAGCGGCTTTTATTTCTTTTAAAAAATTAATTAACTGAAATGATGTGAAAAAAAGAACACTTTAATTCTTTCGTAGTAAATCTAAGCCGTGTATCAATTATTGACTTCAAAACATTTAAAAGTTATTGGGATAAGAGGGATTCATGTCGTGCGCTAGCTTTTACACTCTTAGAGAAGAGCCGCACTGTTCATTGAAGAGAATGCCCTGAACATCAGTTCAAATGCCATATACAAGTTTGTGTTCTTTTTCTAAAAAGCCTTGCATCTTACAGAGAAAAATAACGGGTAATAGTTATATTTGTACTCACCGCCTAACTGGGATGCCGCCCAAGTCTGCCAATTTAATGGTCCACGTGAACCGTCTGCCCACTGCCAGTCTCCGGCCGGGCCCATCGTCATTGCATTCCCTGTTAAATCCTTCAGCCCTATCCACATGTCCCCTCCTGAGGGTCTGCAATACCCAACAACACGGCTTGGATAACAATGGTCACTAATATGTTGTACCATTATAAAAATGAAATCTATGAAATCAATGCAATATTGGAGTAGATGAATGTTGGACGCCCCAAAATTAGAAAATTAATTTTTATTAAAATACGCACACAGAAACCATAAATTTTTTAAACATGACTTCTGCTCATGCATTTTCCACAATTATATAAAAGACGTTTTGTTTCTCCGTCTGACCGGCAAAACAGAGCCGCGTTTTGATACGAAGCACTTGGCATCAATTTACATATCTGAGTTGTTTTCAGTTTGTTGACGATCCAAAAGGTGCCGATGGTAATCTACACAGAGTAAAACTTTTTATTCATAAATTTTAATATTTAGTCATAATTTTCATCAGGTCAATATAATGAAAATCCGTTTTTAGGATTAAAATTTCCGTCAGTATTTTTAGCACTTCATTTTGAACTAGGATATGTATTACCTTAGTGCCATTACAAAATTGTGAACATCCCCTGTCTTTGTTGTCACCAAGTGGCCGCCCTCAGCCGCGCAGTTAGCATTGGCGTCATCATAGTTCGCAACTGATGCATAATATCTGTAACAATTTCGTCCATATCGCTCCCATGGCACGTCACAAGTTCCAACTAAAAAATTGTGAAAATTCAATCGACTTTCATTTTTTTCTGTTGTCTTAAGCTAACTTTTAATATCAAAACCATGCCTACGAGCCAATACTAATACGTACTAAAGATATCATAAACAAACACTAGTCCTTTTATATTCCAAAAGCAATGAAACTTTAAAGAAAAAAGTTTAAGCTTTTTTAATTCGATAAACTTACCTTCCTGGCAAAATAATCCGAGGAGCCACACCAGAAAGCAAAACGATTTTGCTGTTAAAGTTGACGAAGTATTATTCATACTGTAGTTCCGCAATCTTTCAATCAGACTCCAATGTCTGACTTCGTGCTTTATTGCAATTTACGAAAGATGTCGAAACTTTGGAATAAAAAGAGTCCGTGTGGGCAACAAACCAAGAAATGCTAGCTTGTGCAAGATGATGGATGCGGTTGTTCCATGTTCAAATGCAATATGATGTCATCGACTGTATCGATCCTCTCCCGGTTTAAGAGCAGTCCTCAGATCATTACCTCAAATTCTGTCAAGCACATTCGGTTATCCCTAGAAGAAGTATTTCAAGTGCAGTATAATGTAATATATTGTAAGGTAGTATCAATCTATTCTGGAAATGTTTTAGTGAAAACGTTTTTTCCAAGCCGGTGGCAGCAATCTCTTTTGTTATTTCTGCTAAAACAATTCCTATCAATTGCACATGAGCACAAAGACATTAGGACGCCGATCTTAAATCTCTGAATCAAATGTATTTGTCAAGGGACGACATAAGCAACGGAGCCGTAAGAAAAAGACTATATGGGGGAAGTGTGTCGGAAACTATCATTTCTCATAAGTACAAGCGACTAGGCATCAAAAGGAAAAGGTTGACTTATTTGATTGATATCTTGCTGTGTCAGCACTCCCAGCTATTGTATGGACTTATATCCGCGATGCCAGGATAATGCAAAAAGGGAAATCGACTCAATGAACAAAGGGCATTGTTTGATCGATGATGATTGCAGTAAATAGCGCAAGAAGGCGTGATTTTTGTGTGGTTATCTCATTTTCCAATAACAGTTATGTTATAGAGACCGACTGGTTTCAATAAGAAAGAGGAATAACTGGGTTTGCTAAAATATCAACATGGAATATCAGCATTTTGCCGGTGTCAAAGAGGACTTTTTTAAGAAAGGGAAATACTATTTTCTTTACCTTCAATATTTATTCATTTTAATCACATGTTGGACACAACATAACATAAATTACTGTAAATGTCTTAAAATTATCAAATGCTATTGGACCACCACTTAAACACCAGGAGACGGCTCTGGCCTCCTGCTGTATTGACACCATACCAATACCACACACTCAGTGGTTCGATCAACGGATTTTATAATTATCGATAACCTTCCCGTTTCAAGTGTAGAATTTGCTGGTCAATGGATACTGTGACTGATGCCAGTTTGTAATTAAATTTCACTCTCCAGAATAAACTTTTTTATTGGCATTTTTAGTGCCCATTAATTTTTTCTTTAGAAATAATTTAATGCGTTTAATGCTTTCTTCACTTTAGTCGGTCACACTTACCATCTTAAAAAAATAAACGGAAAAAAATTGGAACATTTATAAAAACAGACAATATCTGCATGCTTTTCACATTAAAAATTTAGTTATACCCCCTTTACACTGGACGGCGTCCTTTCTGCCTCCTTTCTGCGACCATGAAATTGGCATCGCCGTGGTCGTAAAAAGGAGGCACGAGCATTGACTTTGTAGCAGAATGAATGCTCAATGATCGGCCAGTTGTTGGCACGTAAAGTATTATTATTTTTTCACTCTCAAACGGGCCGTACTGCTGGACGCAGAAAGGACGCCGTCCAGTGTAAAGGGGGCTTTAGTCTATTAAATCAATATACCAAAAACCATTTTTATTTTAATACTGTTTTACTCAGATTGTTCCTTCTCATCAAAGATACTAATATGTAGTGTGGTGAAAGTAGCTAAAACTTGTTTGTGCCTTAAGTTGTAGAGAGGAACTGTCCATGACTAATATGGGATGTATTTCAATTTCCTTTCAAGGACGTTTGTTGGTTGAACTGCCAACGTCGCACCGTACATAAATGAGCCCACATATGTGTGCACGCTGTCATCATACTCCCCTCCCCAGCCAACTACGGTCACATACAGAGTGGTCAAATCCCCAGTGGTAGTGGACACTGAGACACTGTTCAGGGGCAGCTGGTATGGATTGCTGGCAATAACATCCTGATGGTCATCACACGGGAGCATTTTGCACACGTACTGGGCGAAGGAGTCGTCGCTGCCCATCCCAAACACCGTACTGTCTATATGGTATTTATTGGTGGTCTGGGTATTGGGGCAGAAGGTGACTTCGAGGGTGAGAGACTGGCCGTAGATCACTTTGAAAGGGACCGCCAGGTGAACCACTTGGTCAAGGTACACGGGTCCTGCTGCCAGGTGCTCCTTAAGGTTGACAGTCTTCGGAGTGTAAGTGAACACCTGAAAGAATGTAAAAGAATGAATGCTTTCACACGAAAGTATGGTGTAGCACATTACCGCTACATTGAAAAGGGTGAATCTCATCAACAAATTTCAATTATGTCGCATCTCTCCAGACAAGTTAAGCATTCAATTTGCTGGACAATTCTAAACACAACTCAGACCTGACGTTCTTTTGGAAATGTGCAGGAAGACACGGTGTTCATTTAGAACTAAGCCATTGAATAACAAATTGAATAGATCACCGAATCCAAGACCCCATTCCCATAAATTTTAGATTGATCTATCCCTGTGGGGAGTCTCACTAGATTACTGTCAGCTTAGCCGGCTTAAGCGTCTGTCCCGCCTACTAAAAGCTGTAAGGAGGTAATTAACTATGGCGCGCGCTCGGCTGACTGCAATTTAGCGTGAACCCCCATGGAGTTAGGTCGATCTAAATCTAAATCTCTGGATCGATCTTAATCTCTGGGAATGCACCCCAAGTGCAGGGACGGGCCGAGTAATGATTCGTGAGCAGAAAATTTTCCCTTTTAGCAAAGAAAATTCATTTTTCCGGGTAAAAACCGTTTAGAGTACCTTTAATAAAGGGAAATCTTAGCAATGTATTCAAACCATAATGTCATCATAAACAATCAAGAATGGGGGGGGGGATAACCAACCTTAGCAGACTCTTCGGGCGTGGCAAAGTCGACAATAGCGGAGAATGAAACATCCCCGACATTTGACGCAATAGTGTTCAGATAGAGGTCGTTTGAGGCGTTCCAGCCTTTGACAGTGCAGTTAGGAGAAGGGTTGGGTTGGTCAGCCGGCCAGTTCTGGCATAATACCGTCGCTTCCAGCTAGAAGAAACGTTGGGAATTACGCGTTTAATAATTTTTTTTGCATTGGACAAATTGAAAGAAATATATTGCAAAAACGTTAAAAATAACAGTAATAAAATTAGGAAAAACATCAGTAATGCTGTTCAGTTACGTATATGCAATTGCAATCTAAACATTTCTACCAATACAAATTACAAAAAGTCAGCTAAATATATTTTAATTTGAAATGTCTGATAAATATATTTGACTTTGAAGAGAAAATGAAAATTTGGGGGGAAAAAACCCACAGAGCCTGACACTGGAGCAGCCGTCACAGTAAAGTTGACCACACCGAGGGCCACAGTCCACCACGGGTTTCTCTCCAACACTATGCTGACCACGACATCTTTCCCGGCAAATGAATTACACAGACTAGCGATGTAGGACCCCTTCCCGCCCGGCACAGGTGCCTGGAGCTCGCGGGTAACATACCGGGTCCCGGCCTCAATAGGGGTGACCCGCCCTGTGTGGCGGGGTGCCGAGAAAACTATAACGAATATAAGGCTTTTTTTTACTTGTTTCTTAAACATTTTTATTTCTCCAGAGTTCGGAGTTGAGGAGTTCATTTCCTTTCAAAATAATGTCTTTTTGTCACTTTTATAAAAGTAAAACGAGACTAAAAGCTTTTGATTTCAACACACTTTAACATCATTTTGAAATATAAAAGCAATGACTCTTATAACCTGGACTTTTTTGTCTGAAATACACGATGATAAATAATGATTTTGTCAGTTTAACAAAAAAATTCATAACGATAGAACTTAATGGGCGTTATAAGAAAGATCACATGGACTTCACCAGAAATCCCAAGAGGCTGTTGTCTATAGAGCTCTTAAATGGGCATCCTTTCAGGACACAAATTTTATCAAAGTTTCACTAATATTCTGAACATCCGTTTAAACTTGCTGCTGAACACACCAGTAACACCTAGCTGTAAAAGTATCAATGACTTGCGGAAGTGACTCTTCCTCAAATGTTTTTTACCAATACCATTGATCCCGTCTACTTCGAATACAACACATTACATATCCCAGTTGTCTGTGTATTGAGTTTTAACTCAATTAAAATCTCAGCCTTACCTCCTGCTACAAGACAAGCCAAGAGAAGGAGGCAGATTTGGAAATGTCTTGCCATAATAAAGATACGCTTTTCTGCGCCAAGTTATATCAATCTTATTCTAAGCACGTGGCGATGAGTGGACGTCTGAATGCCTTATACCTGTTACACAGCTTGTGGACTGTGATATGACTATCAGCGTCTGACACTAAAAGCAAACATTTATTGATAACAAAGTGTAACAACAATTATATGACCCATATCAAGAATGCACGTGTATAAAGTTTAAACTCTAGAACTTGCATTGTAAAATTTATCGACAAGCTACATTGCCGTCTCGTCCTGAGACTTTTCACTGGGTAATAACCAGGACGGGTCACAGCGGTTTTTTTTTTTTTTTTTTTTTTTTTTTTTTTTTT
>NW_019775480.1:435908-496984 GCF_001039355.2 Lingula anatina | reverse complement strand
TTTTTTGTCGTATGTCTAGGAATTTTACCACGTAAATTACACGTGTTTATTCTTGATTGTAATGCAACTGGGTGACTAGGTACGTTTACTCACCAGTAATGTACATGTACCTTACATGACCACGCTTGGTGGATGTAGAAGAGGGACACTTGTCATTTTAATGATGAGGCTGACCCAGCAGAGTGGCCAAGATTGCTCCCAGTACCCTCTACCAGGGTCACAGATTGATTTTTCCACTCTCTATTCACTGATGTGTCTCTGGCTAATTCATGACATATATCTGCTGCGTGTGTGGCGCTACGGAAATTTCATGGAAATTTTATTTTATTAATCTGTAACCCTGGTAGAGGGTACACCCACTGCAGCTGTGGTTTGCTTCGTCACTTCCCAACCTCTGGGTGCGAGACTGCCGTGAAGGATTGTGCCGTTAACATGGGGCACGATACCTTGGCTGTGTTAGATGAGATTACTTGGATAAGAAGTGTGTTCGTCCAAACACATCTAAACCAATCGGAGCAAATCTGAGTAGGATGTGCCAACAAAACTGACGTAAATGGTACTTATTACCATTGAGCGATGATGTGCTTTTAAATCAAAACGAAAAAATAAGCTGATGAAATTTGACATGTCAGAAGGAAAATATTCTGAAAATATTCTTGAAACCGCAAGATTTAATTTGATTTTAAGAAAGTTTCCGTTAAAAGCGAACCACAATTATGTCGAAATACCTAGCTGTCACATCAAGCTCTAATGTCACATTCATAAAGTTTCACCTGTACAAAGATGGTAATCATAATATATGCATCCGGGAAAGTGTGAAATGTTTAACACAACGTGATAAGGCAACTTATGAATACCACATTAATATGGTTGAAGGTAAAATTTCAGTTCTCTAGGCTCCTATTGCCTTTGGCAAACATTGTTTTATCCTTGAGCAAAAAACATGGTTCGGTGCTTTATTAGAAGGGCATGTTCCCTACACAAAAATGTTAATTTATATGACGAAGTGAGTTACATGGCTGCACTGAAGGATTTTTCCAATTATCTATTTGCCGACTTGACCCTCTACCTCGAGTGAACTGCCTCTCTGGAGAAAAGGTCACAAAAACCCTGCCCCTGTTTGACATTGTGTTCAACACATGAGGCGTGGATGACTTCTGGGCTGAAAATACTCCCTAAATAAATCACCACATATCTGACTTATAATCGCCCTGACTTAAAGAAATATCGACCAACGGCATTATATATTTATCCCATCGTCTTTATAAATATACTGAAAAGCCGCTAAGATAACTCAAAGTCCACCATGAAAGCTCTTTGGATATTTTGTCTGAAAAAAAAAATAACAACTAAAATATATTGTAAAGAACTTGAGTATGCTCAATATGGCTGCTGTTATATATGTTTATCGGAAATAAAGAGTGTAATTCAGGCTTCAGGCAACGATAAAAGCAAAGCAAGCGATTTTTGTGGTCAATATGTGTTTTATCTTCATGTATGCCCGAGGCAATCTGACTAAAGGCAGAGCGTTCGTATTAAAAATGTAATTGTTTTAAAATACAACTAACACCACTTACACATTCGCTAAAATTCACATGCACTTTATTTTGCGAAGCTGAAAATTAGCATAAAGTTTGTACAAAGACAAAATATCGTTTGGGTCACACAGAAGAACAATGGGTATGCTGTTCCGGCGTGGGTGAGGGTCGGAGTGATGCACGCTCAACACGTGTTGCTTAGAAGAACGCCTTGGTCCCACGAAGAGTTTTATTCAAATGATTCGTCCAAGACTCCAAAATTTTCTGCGTGCGAGTGTATGAGCTGACAAAAACGGAGACATATTTTACAGCGGAAGATAAAAATCTGATAAAGACAACATGGGGATTCTTTGAAGAAAGTTTTTGTCTCACGGAGCGTTCCGTTAACATGATTCGTCCAAAACTCCTATATTTTCTGTGTATGAGTATATGAACTGACAAAATTGGGACATATTTTATAGCCGAAGATAAAAATCTGATAAAGACATTCCGGGAATTCTTCAAAGGACGCTTTGATGGCGCGGAGGGTTTTGTTTAGCCTATATGATTCGTCAAAAACTCCTACATTTTCTGCGTGCAAGTAAATGAACTGACAAAAAATGGAGAAAAGTTTTATAACCTAATTTATCTCTTTATTTTCAGTGCATTTTGATAAAAAATAACAGGAGTAGTAAAGTCTTGCCGACCTGCTCAGCAGTTGTAATGACGACAAAGTACTTCGAAACTTGTTTGGGGCATTTTATGTTTGAAGCAATATATAAATAAATGAATGAATGAATGAATGAATGAATGAATACAAAACCGAGTTCAAAACAACGAGTCAGGGAAAGCTATAAGGTCTGTTTGTTTGTCTTTCGTTAATCTCAAATTAATTTCTATGCATTTTCATTTTGTTGTGGCTGAGTCCTTTAGATAAATGAAATTGCAGAATTATCGTTAAATTAATTATGAGATGTGCACTGTGTTCAAGATGCATCCATCTTATTACACATGTTACTAAATTAGAAAGGCGCTCATGCACCATTAAGTTAATACTGGCGGAATGTAATGGTGAGACCACATTCAGCCAAAACAGGGTGGGCGCTTCCCTTTCTAAATTACTTTTTCGACTTTTCCGTCTATGTATCCAATGTGACTTCGTTCTTAATAGCAACCTGAGCGCGTATGAAAAAAAACATCTTTTTTATTTGCTTCCTGAATGAATACACCACTTGTTATATACCAGTACGTGATCGTGTGAAGAGTGACACCGTACACGTTATGCTGGTAGCCGGGTTCACCGCATATGTTAAATATACGCGTGAGAAACACCTTGAACTAAATCTCACAGCGATTTGGAGAGGTTCCCATATTTGTTGACTTTGTTTAGAAACTTTAGAATCATTGTGACAAGACAGCCTACACTCTGAAGACTAAAATAGGGTTTTTGTTTGCGGATTGTCAAGGCAGAATTTGAAAAATGCTAATGAACTGAGATAGCTTTGGATGTACATCATACCCGAAATAGACTTTTTCAGTCGAATGACAGCGTCACATTTGTCTCGCACCAATAAGAATAAATAAGTATTACAAAAGTGGGGAACTTAGAGAATAGACGACAAACATAATGAATGATAAAACGAAACTTGAAAATAGACCTGTAAATCGAAATCACTCACAGTTGACACAGTAAAAAATCATCAAGGTAACCAGCAAAGAATATAAAGTTAGCAAAATCTAGTGGTTATATGATTATAGGTCCGTAATATAAGTGTTTTGTAATGAAGCTTATTCTATCCTCTACAGTAATCTGAATAGATATCAAACCCAAAGCCGCCACACCCTAAAAACCTCGATCCTATCGCTGTGCCAGAGCAGGGTCACACTCTGTCCACGTGTGGATTGGTCCCACACCCCGAGAGGCCGATCGATCCTATATGATCAGCCAATCAATGGGATATTACCCCCCGATAAACTTCCTTAATACAGCGCACGTCCCTAGTCCGGCGCACGCCCGGCCCGAACATTTCCACATTCTTATCGTCAGCTCAGAATTTGGTTGGATATAATGTAAATACGGTGGGGGACTCATCGTTTTTGTGTGTTCGGTAAACAGAAGGGCGGGTCAAAGAGGGCCCGTGATCAGCTCCCCGATCTGGGTGTGGTTAAGTACGTCGACTTCATTAACCTGCGTGCTACAGGTGTTTTCTTCGAATGTTTTTAGTTTTACTTCTCGTTTACCGATGATAATTAATTTATGCACCTTTTCATGACCTGCAGGCGCGCATCACTGTCCAAGAAGGAAAGACACACCTGAGCATACCTTCCACCCCCGTTTAGCATAATAAACTCATCCAGGTGTGTTCATTGCTTATTCAACACACAAATGACTCTACCTTGTGCAGTGAGTGAAAGTCGTTTGAAGTGTGTCATCTTAACGCTAAAGTGCACAGCCATATGAGATTAATCTGTGAAAAAAGTATCCTTCTTGAGGTTGAAATAAGACGAAGAGACAGTGAGAGGTTAACCAAAAGTGAATGAATCACGAGCGGGGTGTATGGAGTAGACCCACTGAGGCGTGGACACGTCCGACCACTTGAGGGGTTATTGTAGCAAATATGCAACATGGCGACCACAGAAGGCAGCAGTAATGGACAACATTCTCTCTCTCCTTCTGAACAGAGAGGAAAGTCGCGTCTGGCGTCCTTGTTTGAGTCGCCGTCAAATTTACAGAAATGTCACAGGTGTGAAGCGACCGTATACCAAGCCGAGAAAATCGGCCCAGTGAAAGGAGTGGTGTTTCACAAACAATGCTTTCGCTGTAATCAGTGTGGCCAGCATCTTACACTGAAGAACTACACCACCAACCAAGTGGATGTCAGCGACAAGAATGTCTACTGTCAGGTCCACGCCCCGAAAACCGTGGCCAAGGGGTTGGGAAATGAAGCCATTGGGATCAGAGGCGCTCTGGCCCAACAGAAAATGCAAAGTGATTTGGGCAAAAAGGGGAACATCGGACAGGCCCCCCTGATCGATGCCCAGTCTTTGGCAATCAAGGGGGCTCTACACGCTCCAAAGGCTGGAGGAAGAGTGAACGAACAGATTCACCAAGGCGCTACGGCGGGACATATAGATGCCAATGCGCTACATATCCGAGGGGCGCTTAATACCCAGGCCCAGTACCAAAAGGGAGGCAAGATGCCACACGGGGCACATCAGTACCCAGCCTACGTGGTAACGTTGCTCCTTTATTTGTCTGTATTATCTTATCAGATCTACTAATTGCTGTCCAATATCGCCCTCTCCCCATTTTCTTATATCTGAAATCACGACAGGGTCGGTATTTTATCTTAATAAGTGTGAAATGCTTTGATAGAAAGATCTTTTGGCGTAAAAGTTGTTGACTAAATAATCCTTTGTCAAATATCTTTGACACAGAATCTAAATTAAAAAAAATCATAATGTTTTTAGGAATTAAAAATTCAAGAGAATAAATATGGGTCATTAGGTTAAAATGGGGGCCCGACTGAATGGAAAGAAGCGCGCTGAGTTTGAAGTTGAAGAAACCTCGTTCTGGTTAAGACTGAATAACAATGGTAATGTTTATCTTTTGTATTGGTCTTGTTTATTGTGCGCATAACTCTATCGATTTGGTGAAAGGTGCATAACGGCATCCCCTTTAGGTGAACTAATACCGGTAGCACTTCGCAATGGGACCGACCATTCTCCCTTGGTTCTTTAGAAGTATGATCACTCCAAATTATATGCCAGCCTACATTCCAATAATGACAGCCATGCTGCTGTAGGGTTTCTCACACAAAAAGTTGACACCTTGTGGTTGTGTGTTAAAAACGATAACGCACTAATCTGGTGATATGCTCCAGCACAGTAGCAGACTTGATTCCCACATTGTTCCACAAGTGTTGTGCCTAGCCTTCCATTTCCACCTTGATGACAAGATATGTAGAACACAGGGCGGTTATCTGGAGGTAGCATCTACAGGGGATGGGTAACATGCGTCTCCTATTTATCACGTGTTTGTTATAGCTCTTCCCAACCACGCTATCCATCACAGCTCTAATGTGCCCTACCAGTACAGGAAAACAGCCCTCAAATATGCATATTATTAGCACGGCTTATGGCTATGCAGCACAGCCCTTTAGATGTCATTTCTTTTACACGAGCGATGCGCCTTCTGGACATGGGTAATAACCTGAAATGCATGCTGTGTTACCCATCAGCCACAGATATATATAATATACTCTTGGCTATGACAGATTTTTATCTCACTTGTGATGTGGCTTCATTTCGTTTTTCTAAATCTCGAATGGACAACCTGTTCAAAATTTCTTTTGGGATTTGTCGTTTCAGTGGTTCTCGTCTGTAATAAATACCCCATTGCTAAATCTGGGAAAGAAAACTGACCTGTATTTTGGTATGAAATAAAAGCAAAGTCCAGATATAGTAATAACCATTAATCATTCAAGTAACGATCATTAAAAGTCACCAGGCGCTCTAGCTATCTCTTGCTTCAGATTTCATGCTATGCGTCATGCTGCACAACCTTTTTTTATACATAACTAGACCATCATGTGTGCTTTATTAGTCGCATTTTAGAAGCCGTTATTACTTCTGGAAAGGTTGATGACTGTTCATTTGTTTGGAATTATAAAAAAACCTAACCAATCCCTCCAGTTGTAACTGAAAAAAAATACTGCTTTGTAATCTCCAAATGTCGTGCATAATTCATAAAGTAATCAAGGCCTACTATGCATATTGAAAAGGATCAAATCTAAATGTTTTCATGCCCGCATCTTCCTTGTGCAATATTGGGCCACAGTATAAATGATGTGGTCTACACTTATAAATCAATACGATAGGGCCTGTACAAAATAGTATTATTGATTGGGTTTTGGTTAATTCACGATCAAATATAACATGGTGAAATTCTTGCGTAGGTGTGGTATGGGATATTTAAACTTTTCAATTAAACTCTACATCAAACGAGGACGTGAGGAGGGCACGTGAGATGTGAGATTTGAAAACTAAATGTTTTCTTAAGACGAATATCACGTATGCGATACGATTTAGAAATAGAGAGGTAAAGGTTTTTCATAATCAATATTACGCCACGCCTCGTGAGTGCTTTGTCTTGGCAATGTCACTGTGTTGAATGTGGGAGCTGACCTATTATTGTACATGGCATGCCTACATTTTTCCATGATGAATCAGCTGTTGCTGTGCATTTGTTAGCGCTCATAATTCCTCTGTGTGTGTGTGTGTGTGTGCGTGTGTGTGTGTGTGCGTGCGTGTGTGTCGGTGTGTTCGTGTATGTTACAATCCAACGCACGACGAGACAAACTCATTTGAGAGCCTTTTTTAATATGGTGTAAGCACCAACAGTGTATTTCGTGTCAATGACAGGAAGCATATCTAACATCATAATTTCAAAATGTCATTTTTGTTTTAGTTAGGCCAGACGACCAGCGACTTAATCGCTGATTACCTTGACCTTGTTTCCCCTTTTAATTATTGTTTGTAGCTTGGGAAACATACTCTTGCTCGTTATTTCGTTAATTGCATATAAAGTAACAGTCGACAGATGTTATATAAAATGAGGTATGTTAGAGAAGTAGGCCACGACATTCAATGGGCCAGAGACCATGGTTATTTAATTCAATGGACGATATACTCAATCTTAAGTTGGCGTTGTTTTAGATCCTGGTACCAAATAAGGTATTTAAATGGGGAAAGACTGAGAACGTTTTACAAACAGTCTTCCGATGGATAAATTGGCCATTGTAATATAGCTTTTACCCGNGTGTGTGTGTGTGCGTGTGTGTGTGTGTGTGCGTGCGTGTGTGTCGGTGTGTTCGTGTATGTTACAATCCAACGCACGACGAGACAAACTCATTTGAGAGCCTTTTTTTAATATGGTGTAAGCACCAACAGTGTATTTCGTGTCAATGACAGGAAGCATATCTAACATCATAATTTCAAAATGTCATTTTTGTTTTAGTTAGGCCAGACGACCAGCGACTTAATCGCTGATTACCTTGACCTTGTTTCTCCTTTTAATTATTGTTTGTAGCTTGGGAAACATACTCTTGCTCGTTATTTCGTTAATTGCATATAAAGTAACGTAGATTGTCAGTCGACAGATGTTATATAAAATGAGGTATGTTAGAGAAGTAGGCCACGACATTCAATGGGCCAGAGACCATGTTTATTTAATTACAGATCTAATGGACAGATATACTCAATCTTAAGTTGGAGTTGTTTTAGATCCTGGTACCAAATAAGGTATTTGAATGGGGAAAGACTGAGAACGTTTTACAAACAGTCTTCCGATGGATAAATTGGCCATTGTAATATAGCTTTTACCCGTTTTGGGCCCAGCTATTTCACGAGTTCAACCACATCCTTTGTAATTCTGTATTCCATAAAGGGTATTGGTGCCGGTAGGACTTTCTATGTTTAGAGATGGCAAACGGTAACAGTATTCCCTTGGGCGACCAAAATTACAAGTAGCTGCCAATTCTCATGAGACAAATGCAGACAAATTGACCAACTATTTAATTTGTCACGAGAAGCAGGTACTCGGTGGCTGGCAGTGGACACTCACCTTTTGACCCCTCCTCTTTGGGCCTCTCCTCTCTCTTTTCTCCTCTTGAGAACCGACTTATAACTAACTTATTTAAATTTCAAAGTACTTCAATTGACATTCCTTACAGGTGCTTACATCGATATACCTTTAATTATTACATGATTTCAAATAGGCTAGACGGTTGTTAATTCATTACATGTAATGAAAAAGGCTTAAAAAGCAGTCTGCGACCAACTGCCAGCATCCGGTTGCCTAAATCTCCAACTGTTGTCGAACCCTCAAGCTCCCATATCACGTATTTGGTGTTTGAGTTACGATGGGCTCTATCATAATTAATGCATGCATGACAGCACTGTGGAAAACTTAATGTGTCACCAAGGGTCACTATGACGGTGCATCATCTGCTTTTAGAAAATACCAACTGAGGTGATGTGGCTGACATCCAAATTGGCACATTGCACAGTAGTAAAGTTGCCAAAACGGGGTATGTAATGTGTATGTTAAACAGATCGTGCTTCCCTCGCAATACGTACGTATTGGTAAATCGTCTATACTTGGAACCAGATGGAAATTCCTCTTGTCTCCTTAAAATAATACAGATGGTATAACTAGCCTCAAAGAATGTTTCGTAACTAATTCAGGTTTTTGAAATGCATTGGCATCCAAATATGGAACTATTTCAAAAACCAGAGCTGTGTTTGTCATCCAGGGTGTCCCGCCACTTTCTCTCTTTAAGTCTGAGGACAGGTATTGTTCGAATCGCCCTTATTCACTCTTTGATTGAAAAGAAAGGGGGTAAATAATAAAGTGTCCCGAGATGACCTAAAAAGAGAAAAAGTATGGAAATTCTAGCTTCTTTGAAAACAACACTGAATACGTCATTGAAAACACATCGATCTGCTTTGTATTAAACTTATCAAATGTGATTTCGCTATAAAAAGCTAAGACCTACTGTGTATCTTGATATTTGACCGAATGCCGGTTTTAAGATGGGGAGATCAAGCTTTTCAACGGATCCTGTCGTGTGCCATTTAGATTTGGTAGGTCTCTGAGGCAACAGTTTTATGGTTGTGGTGTCTTTGTTATTGCTACAGGTATGTGAGGAGCAAACGACATATGGATGTCATGTTTAACAAAGAACGCGTCGTTTCCAAGTGATATCACGTCATTGCCAAACAGTAAAATGTGCTTTACAACTAAAATTACTGTTAAATAATTTAAAAGTGATTTTTCTCTGGTAATTTTCGTATCCTGTCTTTATGGGTAACAAAACAACTCCATTTTAGTGCAGCACTGCACAAAAGAAAAATGTCATTTAGCTGCCTGCGTGACGGAAAGAAATGAAGCCTCTATATGTATTGTAATAAACTGAGGCTGATTCATTCTTCCAACAGATGGGTTAACAATGAATATAGTTAAGTTTGAACAGATGAGCTTTGAAACAATTTTTGCAAGTTATAATTTTATAACAAACTAGTCTTACACCTGGTTCCAAACATCGCGTGTGAATAATACCCCGAAACCAATGCTGCAGTTGGAATTGCCAAAATTAAATGGACGCCTTTTACATAGACGGTGACTGCATTTGCACTCTGTCCACATAAGTGATTTTCATCATAACCAGTCCAGTATGCAATATAAGATCGTCAATTATACTCTTTCACTATCTATATAATGGTGCCAATACACCTCCGCACTTCAACAAGACATTCGTTTCACCTTTCAATCACTTTGACGTCGGGTCAGCGCCTTACTTATGTTAACTTAAATGGGGATGTGCGGCGAGACGTGTTGTTTTGGAAGGCGCTTCTTTGTGTAGCAGATGTCGGTGAGGTTGATTCGAACATTATTCTACGTGCTGGGAAAATGATGGGTTAGGTGTTCTAATGCCCTAGGTGACCTGATTCATCATTTTACAGGAGACATAATGAACACTTGCAAGCGAAACAGCTCTGAGCCGTAGGATGGAATGCACCCCTGTCTCCTGGCCGATTGTATCCCACAATTATGATGAGATTAATAAAAAGCCAGAAAGAAATTAATCTACTTAAAACTTCTTATCTCTAATATGGCAAAATTAAACTGAGGTGCTGAGTTATTTAAGAGGTGATGGGCGCCAATAGTCTAGAAAATGCCCTCTATCAGTGCTCTAATTACCAATGGGTATAGGTTTAAATAACTGGTCGTGGAGAAAACCACTAGCTGAGGTGCTCCTCAAATGAGCATCTCGGCGTTGACAATTTCGTTTTGCATTTATAATATGGTTGTTATTACTTTCATAGTCGGTCGGTCAAGGCTCTGTCAACGAAAAAGCTTGTAAACGGATTACTTTGCATTTTCAACTTAAGTTCCATTTTTCAATATATTAGACAAGGTAATCTAACCAGAAACAGAATCTTGGTGCAAAAAAACACATATGACAAAATTTCCTGGCGCACCTTATGAAATTTAAGCATCAACCGATCATCACTTTATTTCCAAACCCACGTTTTTTTTTCGCATGACTTCAGCCGCGTGAACGACTACAAGCATTCCTCACAATACCACTTCGAGAAAAAAATCCAATCCTTTCTTTGGGATAGTAAAGTGATCACTCAAACGGTGTTCAAGGTGTCTTTAATGCCGGTAGCTAAAGGGAAATGGGAGCATTACATATTAGGTTATCTTATATACCCTTTTTCTTTTATTCTTAGAATCTTTTTTATGCATTTATATTATAAACTTTGTGCTAAAAATTAAAAAGTAGCATTTAGGTAGATATTGCTCTGTGTTTGCATATGTGTTTCATATTTGCCTGATAGTAGTGACCCTGTATAGATAAACAGATTGGCATTGGCACATGTGACTTAACTAATCCACACCGTTATTTTTGATTCTTGTGTAATATTAGTCTTGTCAGCTCATATACTTATGTATATCTACCTTAAATAGCAGAAAAAGGGTTTGTGGGTTATTTGTCAACTTCCGGCATCAGGATAGTTTAAAAGGTAGTTTACAGTGTTCGCCAAGTGACGCAGTGACTTGGTTGACTCATTTCTGTATAAAGCCGCTTCACACGTATTCATTTTGCAATATGAATGTTCTGTTTCTGTGAGAGCCAACGGACTCGGTACCTTACCAAAACAACATACTTAAGTGACTTTACAATTTAAGTACTGCATATCAGCAAGATAAGTACGACAGTATTTCGGCAACGTTCAGAAGACACAAAATTGTTTCATAATAAGATCTACTGACTTGCATCAAATGCTTAGACTTGAACCTTTAACCTGCGTTTTTGAACAAGTCATGAAGATTTTGGGCCATTTTATAATAGTGCGCTTGCCTGTTCGGAGGCCTACTCATCTGCAATTTGCATGTGGCAGCCATTCAATGTATAGGGTTGGTCATATAAAATGCAATGTGAATAAGCATGATATGAGTGGTGCATGTTGTAAAATACTGTAGGCATGCCGTCTGGCGCTCATGGCATATTGGTGGATGGATAGTATTAGAGTGCACACATGTAATTAGGTTAATTAAATCTGATCATATCTCCTACGACAGCATAGATACTTTTTGTTGTGGAACGTACCCCTATTGAACGTACTTTTTTCACAGAAACAAGACAAAGAAGCAACAGTCTGTGATCATAGGCTTTAGCCTAGGAATGTTGATACAAAGTATTGGGTGTTTGGCACCGTAGTTTACAACAAACTTTAAACAAAGATTTTACAATTTAGACAAATATCGGATTTATTTTCAATTTTATTTTGCTTCTAGCAGGCAATGGGTAAGAAAGCTGTCTGAACAGCCACGTTTTTTAAAAAAGTACATTCGATCGATTGAGCGCACATATGAAAGGTCGTTTAGTGTATCTTTAATGCAACTGTCACAAAAACGGGAAGTTATAGATCTAGAGACTAGGCACAGTTTTAACCAATTTCTCGTTTTAAATAATTCAAGCGACATATGGAGGCCTCCTTTGAAACCCACCGAAAGCAAGGTGTGTGAATATCACAGAAAAGCTCTGATATCACTTCTCCATCTCTGTCGTATGCAGTGAAGTCGCCTTTACTTTCCACCTCTGTAGGGGGCTCTCGTGACTACCTGATGTCTTCTGTCGTGCAAGATGTATGGCTCCTTTCATGTCCTGGCCTGCTTGATTTACTTGCACTCGTCATCACGTTAAAGTTTGGGTATTTATCACAAGGAAGTGTCATTTAAGTTATACGAGAGGGGTTTTATTCCACATCTGAAAGATCTATCTAATGATTTGCCTTGAATTCGTGCCTTACGATCATATTTTGCTTTTCCTCCCCAATTACCCCACTCTCACATTTTCGAGTCTGACAGTCTTGGAGCTGGTAGCCCTAGTAACGGAGCGTTTTTGTAATATTCAAAAGTTGCAAACACAACCATTAAGTTCTGTAACTTGTAATGCCTCTAACTACATTATGCTGCAAGAGAAACGTCGGCTCTGATGCCTATTATAATTACATGTCCCATCTTTTTCTACGAATCATTAATGTCACCGTGGCGTTTTAAAGTATAGTAAAAACGTCTTTGCGGTCAACGACACAACATTGTCACTCGTATTCGCTTCTACCTCTTCCTTTTTTGTATGAAGGACAGAAACTGCACTATTTTTGTTCAAACTTGTTTTAATACGCACAATAAACATTAAAAAAACGCATGCAATAACCTGAAGAAATAATGTGTTTCGATTTTGAAGGTCTGTAGTCGTTATTGTGCTTATTACGTTGGGGGGAGGGAGGCATATAGTTTTCGGTATTGCATCAGTAGTTTTCTCGTTCCCACTAGTATTTACCTATACGACACATGTCACACGGACATTAAAATCCATCCATATGGTGGATGAGGTCTAATATGGCTAGCGTTATACAGGGAATCGGAAAAATGATATTAGAAATAATAATGTTTTAGTGGAAATAAAGGTGTACCCTTGTTAAATTTGTTTGATTGTATCAAATAATATATATATCAGATTATCATATCCTTGTTTCACGTATGACTTTTTACGTAGCCAACGTAAAGAATACTCGCTGGTAAACCCCCAAGAGACCTTCATTGAAATTAATCATAATGCAGAAGTATGGCTTTCGGACATTTTCTCGACAGTGACAAAACGAGGTCAATAAAATGTGCTGAGATTAATTTGTATCACAACTAACTAATCAGTCTTTGCGCTGTAATCAAGATCATGGTTACATTCCGTTACTGAACTGAAAAATCTCACCCTGTAAGATTGCAAATTTGCCGAAAATTGTTGTTTGTAAATGCAACTTAATTTGCCAATTTTTGAATTCAAAGAACGTCATTTTGCCATATTTCATCGTTCTTAATATTTCTTATAGATTGAGAAGAAAGGCAAGATTATTGAAGCCCAAAAAGTACTTGAAGAGCGTCAGCGTCTGGAGGAAGATGCCTTGTACAAAACGTTCCGCGCAGAGAGAGAGGACGAAAAGAGAAAGTTATCACAGGAGCTTGACCAAGAGTGGGAAATTAAACTCAAAGATCTCACAGAGAAGTTTGAGAAAGAGTTTGGTAAAAAGGCTCCGAAGAAAGGGAAAGAGGGCGATTTCAAGGTAAGAGCGTAGGAGTGTCGTGTTTCTGGTAAAAATATCTTATTTGTGCTGCACACCACTTTTTCTTGAACCATTTTTATTTATAGCAGACATTCTTAAGATTATTTTTTCTTGTATATGCATTTCTCCTTACGTTTGTCTAATATTTTGTTTTTTATCCTTACAATATGTGCACGCTTTTCTTTTACTTCAACACCCTTTCCTACAGTGTTTAAGCTTGCTTTCACTTCACTTTGCTTCGCTTGCTTTCATAAATATAAATGGTGTTTAGGAAAACAAGCCCGGGGTATTCTCGGAGCATCTTGAAAGGACCATGTCTCCGGATGAGCTCGCTCGAATAAGCGTGAGTCCTGGTTGCTTAGCAACCTTTTTATGTACGCTATCTTCCTTAAATCTCTCTATCATTTTCAGAATAAATTTGACCCCTGTGTTACGTGAAATCTTGTACATTTCTGTTACCTGAACTATTCTGTTACTCTGTTTCTGTTTTTTTATCTTGCTTTTACCTTGCTTTGCTTGCTTTCAATATGTGAATGGTGTGTATATGTAGGTCAACAAATCAGCCGACAAATCTGTGGCTTTCACTGATGATCTTGAGAAGACTTTGTCTCCAGATGAGCTTGCACGTGTCAGCGTAAGTCCTGGTTGCTTAGCAACCCCTGGTTAAAGTCACTTACATTATGGGTCTTAGAATTGGATTCTACAAGCTCAGAGTTGGTGAAGGGTGAAGTGGCGGTGTAGACTTGAGTATTCCTGTGTATTATACAGGAAATGCATGAGCGGGCACCTGCATGCCTCGGAGTGGCGGTGACGGCAGGGAATGTAGATATTATATATGTATTCCAATGTTATTTTTATTACATTATATGCATTCTAGTGTTATTTTGTTATCTTGATATTTGTCTGCCAAAGCGGGCGAAGAATTGTTCCGAACCCTACCAGAGTGTACGACTTGAAACTAGAAGTTTATATAGCATGCAGTTGGTAATGGGGAATAAAGCTACTGTACGCTCGTACACGTCGTTTGAAATTTTTACTATAATTTTCCCTTTTTAGAAATATGGTAGCAAACTCGCAATAAGACTTTATTATATTATGACAAATAAAAAATAACTTTTGGGAAACACTGCTTAATTGTGGCAAATATTCTACAACATAACCTAAGTATTCAACAACTCGTGAAATCTAATCCAAATCAGTTAGTTTTAAGGAACGTTTGAAACCATGCCTTTTTCGACTTTGCTATCGTAATGAAGGTTTGGAAATGTACTTATCAATTTTACATAGATATTAATGAATTGATTTTCTAAATATCAAAACTGTCTCATTTGTAATCTTTTTAAGCAAATCCCAATGACATTTTTTGTTAGTTTATTGATATTCCCTTGCATATCTGGACATTGTTAGGTTTACTATGAATACTACGAAAGCATTAGTAATATCGAGTCAAAGAAAATACGTAACATCATCACTGGTGATACTTTGAAAAATGTACTACCTTTTCTTCAGCATCTAACGATGCAGTTCGAGCAACAGAAGAAAGAGCTTGAGAACAGCATGACTGCCAAAAGAGATAACAAGAAGAAGTACATGACACTGAAACTGGTGCAGAAGGAGCAGCAGTTGGCGGGCGATTTAGTGGCAAAACACAGTCAAGAAATGTTGGAACTGATTGCCATTAAACAAAAAGAAATCAAGCAGGAACTTCAGCAAGAGATAGAAATGGCAAAGCAGGTACAATTTCAAAATTTATTGATCATAAAATGACTTTACGACTCTAAGTACATCGCTGGATGGCTGGTTACATTTTAACATTTCCAACGGCCTTGGCGGGCTAAAGTTCGAATAAATGTATATATTTTGGACCATGCATTATAAAAACCCATTCTTTAACACCCAATTTGCATGGTGAAGTTACGTACCATATTGCCAAAGGTGTCTTTGTTGTTAGCATAAATAGCCCTGCAATGATTCAATAGTCATATAAACTTAACGAATTAGCATTTTCTTTCCAAATAGAACATAAACAGCAAAACTGCTCTTAAATAACAGTTTGATTAGCATAAATGCGTTCTGAAATGTGAAAAAATCTCTGCTTTACGAGTACAATTTGTCAGCAGATAGACTCAAATCGCGTGCCTCAATATAAATCCTGTCTATGTATGACTGTTTGGTGTAAAAGACCCATGTAAGTTATATAAATACTTAAGGCTGCTCTTCTTGAAAAAGATCAAGTGTAAATAGAAATGCACTGCGAACATTGCATCGGATGTCGGACTCTATGAAAGAAACGTACTTAAGTCTAACAAAGACGGGAGGGTTGACATCTTTTACAGCCATTAGTTTTCTGAAAAAGCAGTGGATGTTTCTGACATAACGAAGAAAATTCACTCAAGTTTCTGATTGATCCCGCAATTTTTTTTATTCAAAAGGAAATGATATTCAATTATCCAAAAAAAAAAAAAATCAGTGCAACCGTGGTTACTTGGTTTTGAAACGTCTTTTTTTTCTCGCTATTCATATTTCTACATCTCCTTTCTAGGAAAGCGTGACTTTGGAGAATGGTCAGGTCAATGGCGGGGAGGTGGCCATGGACGACCTCATCATGCAGGCCGAGGAAGCCCTTAAAGCAATGTCCACAATGGACGAGTTGCCCCCTCCCAGACCAGCAGCTTGTAAGAAACGTGAACTCTATGAGGACCCCAGCGTATTCACCGACTTGGACGAATACGTGTTTAAGGTAAATGTATCAAAATACGGTGTGTGTGTGTGTGTGTGTGTGTGTGTGCGTGTGTGTGTGTGTGTGCGTGTGTGTGTGTGTGTGTGTGTGAAGGTTTTATTGCATGGTAACAAAGTTTGAAAATATCTAAAGATTTTATATGTCGTTTTATATAGTGTAACTCAGATTTAGCTAATTTTATTCACATCACAACGGTCTTTTTGCAACCGTTGTAGAAAACACTTCTTGTCGCCTTTGTGATTCAAAAATTAAACTGTGAACTGCAACATTTGTGTAAAAATGGAGTAAAACACATTTTCTAAGTACTTTCTGAATAAATACAGAAAAGAGAGTGATTTTATACTTCCGTTATAGATTGCCGATAGTGAACACTCTACATGGACTGATTTGGTCCAGCAACTGACAGCACCTTGTCTCAGCGACCTGGAGAAAGTCAGGTATGTAGAAGCTGGTATCAATTATGTATGTCTACTGGGACAAGAAGTCATGGACCACGTATGGCACTTAATGTAATTGCAGAGAAAAACTGATTTCTAGCACATGTCTGAAAATCCTTTTCACAAATTGAATATCTGCAAAATACCATTTAATTTTTGATGTCATTAAGAAAGGTCAAAGTAAGATAGTTTTTAACATTAAGAATGGCAAACATGAATGTTTCGTTAATTTTTGAAATTAGTCACATTTGGCAAAGCTTTTAACTCTTGGTGTCTGATTATTTTAGGGCAATATTTCGCTGGATCACGGTGAAGGACTTGAATGTGATCGAGTTTGATGAGACGGTGGTGGAGGACACCCCACTGGGTCTGCTCCGCGGAATAAAGTACGGTACAGAAACCTACCACGTGTTGTTCATGAGACTTTGCAGGTAAGACCCGACACCCAACAGTTACTCATGAGTGTCCCCAGATTCAGAGGCAACTTTTGATAATCTTGGTATTTTACCCAAGGATGACGCCTATATTTTGGTTTACTCTAGTGCACTTTTTTCCGTTAATCCCAAAACGTGAAAGTCTTAGAAGAAAGCTGCTTATTTTGACTCCAGTTTTGAATCCAGTTTTGGCCTCTATTCTTACAAAAAAACTCCTTGCAGATACTTCAACTCAACTCGCGAAAAAAAAAAAGAGAAATCTGTCTGCGATATAGCAAATTATATGTTGGAGATGAGAAATGTGGGTGAAATGGATTCATTAATGCGTCAGTTGGAACAAAAAAATGATGACTATTCTTTGTTGTGCAGCCACGGAGTCATTTAATCACGGATGATGCATATGTAATTGTTGTTGTTGTTGTTTTATTGTGGTTGTTATCTAGGTGGTATTGGTTAAATAAATACTGCCCCGCCCTTAATCTTTGCATGTATCTATTGTCACAAAAAATGAAATGAGTATAATTTGTTGTCAAGGAGAGACCAAACAAATTTGCAATGGCAACTTAATTTGTATATCAACTCAAGACCATGTTTTAGGGCGGTCCTCGTAGATTTGTTCCCAACAAATAGCTGTCACTTAGTTGTCATTAATAACAAAGACATGGCTTTTTATAAAGAACAGTGTATAGGTTTGTTCAGTAGCAGTTTTCATAGGTTAAACGGTTTATGATTTCCCTGGTACATGTATTCTAGCATGAAAATTTATTAATGTGTTTTATACATCACTTAATATTTAGGGATGATGGATTTGGACTGTATGTACATTTGTTTTATTTATATGTTTTACCACACAGAGTGAAATGTCTGCACTATGAAAACCAAGTGTTCTGTCAATCTAAATAATTCATTCACCAAAGCACAAACACTGATAGATATTTCATAAAAATCAATAGCCAATCAAATAATTTTATTCAACTTATTAATTTCAGTTACGCAGGTCTGCATTGTGTTGAAATTAAAGGCAAATCCAAGAGCGTTGGCTACGAACCAGGCATGAAGTTCCGTGACGATATGTTTAACAATACTTGGAATGCAGTCCTCGTGGACAGGCAGTGGAGGCTGGTGCAGTGCAACTGGGGAGCAAGGTAAAAAAAATGCTCTGACTAATGCTCTGATTGCCCTATTAGGTGGAATTTCTACTGAGTGTTGAGAAGTGAAAATGATGCTATGTACTTTTTAATAAAAATCACATAAAGTAATTTATAACAATTTTATTTTAATTTAATTCTGCGAAGTTTTTATTACATGGCAATAAAGCTCGGATAGCCTACACGTGGATAGAAGGTCATAAGTTCATAACTCTAAAATATAAAATCTGGGCATATAGCAGACCACCTGATCGTTAATTTGGATCTCTCCTTTTGTATTCAACACCCACTGAATTCATTAGGCAAATTTATTTTATGTTCCCCTTCTGTGTATCCACATACGTTTTATTGCATCCTTCTGTAGAACACGGCATGGTCGTCTTTGGGAGAAGTTTTGGATTCAATGGTCATTAAAGAAATGGCTTCAGTCACGCACGGCTGTATTTAATCTGTAGTTTGGGTTGATCGACACTTGCAAATATGGCGGCTCCCATTTCTGTCCCAACTTATGCATAAAAAAAAAAAAGACATGTAGTTTATTCTTTCTGTCGTGAGATCAAATGCAAATGATAGGACAAATATCTTCAATCGGGACAATAACTATCGTCTTATTGTTATAAGTTGTGTAGAAAATGACAGAGCATTATATATCTAATGACAGTTAAAATGCTTGTATTTAGAACTGTATTTACTTTCATTTTCTCATATCATAAGGGCGAGGAGCAAGAGTGCGATGCATGGCCATATGTTATCTCTTGTCACTTTGCCTCTCCAAGTCTGTACCAGTTTCCCCAAACAGCTTGTTTTCCGGTCCTGTTATTTCATAAAACATAAATAAAGATTCAGATCGGTGTAGGCCCTGAACAGAATACAAATCAGATACTATTTGCGTAAAATAATTCATAAATTAGGCAAAGGAAGTCGCTTTCCTTAGGTCAAGAATGATTAGATGAAGATTATTTTGAATTCATCTCATGAACGCCACGGTGTAATTTACCCAGGTCACGTGATTGACTTACCACAGGACAACATGGTTATATGGCAGTAAACTATCGAAGGTCAATGAAATATATGTTTACTCCTTCACGTCAAGACGCTTTAATAGATTAACATTCCACTGTGTGCAGGCATGCGTGTCACCTGAATTTAGATGTAGCAAGTTAAGATGGACTTTTGACAGGCCTTATGAAAGCTGGTATTCTGAATCATAAAAAAGATGGCTACAGCATTTGGTATTTACAGATAATCTAACATTAAAGAGGAAACTGTATACAAAGTCAATCCATAAACATGTAATTCATGGATGTAATTTTCGACATAAAGTGACATAATGCAAAATAAATATTGTATCATCCAAGAATAATAAGTTTATTACTTTAATTGAGCAAATCTTCATATCATCCCTGTATTCTTTTATCAAGAATTGTGTTCCAAAACAAAGACGCCTGAGAACCTACCCTTTTCCAATTTAACAACCGTCGTAGATTATATCAACTGAAATAGTATCTGACAATTAATTATCTGAAGTATGCCATTACGTTAATCATAGGTATTATTTTTTTCAGACATCTTGTGTTAAACAAGGATAACGAAGCCGCGCCGGCTGTGGAAAAGTCTGAAAAGAGAAGAGACAAAATTCGCTACCAGTATGATGAGCATTACTTCCTGACAGACCCAGAGGAGTTCATCATGGAGTTTATGGCAGACGACCCTGATTGGCAACTCTTGCCCACACCAATCACTATCAAAGAATTTGAGGAACTTCCCTTCGTTCGGTCGGTCTTTTTCCACTTTGGGATGAACTTTTTGGATAATCCAAAATCTGTCATCTATACTAATACTCGCGGCGGTGCCGAGGTGAAAATACGGGTTTCCGCCGACATCGTGCGCGACGTCGTCTTCCATTATCAACTCAGATTCGCGCAGAAGGAAAAGAAGCACGAAACTGATTATAAAGGAGCAAAATTGGACCGCTTTGTCTTCCAGTCCATGATGAACGACCACGTGATCTACAGCGTTCACGTGCCCACTACCGGAGATTATTTCCTTGAGATTTTTGCAAACAAAATCGACGATTCTCACAAAATTGGCGAGGACCCTAACGCCCCGATGATGCCTTTTCGACTCAAATGTGCTTGCAAATTCCGCGTTGTCTGTGAAACATTGACTAACAAAATGCACCCACTTCCAAATTGCGCCGCTGGGGAATGGGGCCCTGAGAAGAGCGTCCGCCACTTTAACCTCATCCCGCTCACACACAAGTCTGGCGTTGTTACCACGTCTGACAGCATGGAGATGCAGTTCCGTATGCCGCGAAAATTGCATTTTGTGACCAAATTGCGCATGAACGGCATCGACGATCATTTTTTGGATCGCTTTGTGAAGCAGAGCATTTCTGGTGATGTTGTAACCCTGTCCGTACAATTCCCGCAGACTGGACAATTTGGACTGGATATTTACGCTCGCCCAGTGGAAGCCTCTGATAACCATACTCTTGCACACGCCTGCAAATATCTCATCAACGTGGACAAGGTTAGCAACCCTGTAGAGCTGGAGCTCACGCGCCCCGAGAATGCCTCAACTCACATGAGCAAGGAAAAGTGGGGACCCACCTCGCTGTTTGATAAATTTGGCATGAAATGTATCAATTATCGAGATCCTAAAATCAAGCTCAACTCTACCAACCAAATCGTCGTAGAATTTAGCGTCCCTGAAACTTTACAAGTGTCTTACCATTTCCTTCGCGAGCCAGATGAGGACCACAGAGACAATGTCACCATTGTGAGGGAAGACAGCAACAAAATCGCTAAATTTTTCATCAACATGATTCGTCCTGGGAACTATTTGCTGGCAGTCTATGCAAAGTTTGAAAGCGATCCCGGCAAAAAGATGGCCAATGTATATAATTACATGATCAAATATGCCCCGGACGATGGAAGTTTGGGCAAAAAGAAGTCGGGTTTATTCAGAAAATGATGCCATTGACAACGATAAACCTGTTTTTGCCTTTCAGGGCCGAAAGTGATAAGAAGGAAGGAAGCCATAAAGACGGACTGTAGTTATTAAGTCCTTTAAGTCCATTCCTACGAAGACGTTTCTCTTTCGAGGGGCGTTGTTAGATTCGGTGCTACCGGGTTCAAGTCTACCACACCTGGGTGTGGGTGTATCGACTTTAATTGGAAAAGTATTGAAAGATCGTGTTAGGCATCCATTTGATGCTGTTTGAAGCACGCCGCAACACAAATCTCGTAGTAAATATGCTAAAGGCATTCCCACGGGAAAGTGTCTTAACCTGATTAAAAGAATATGTAAATCAATTATTTAAGGTGTACATATTTACCTATATTTAGTCACAAGTTTGTTATGCTAATTAAAGGGGAAATTATATCTTACACTTCTGGAGTGGTAACTGCATATTAATTAAAAATCCAATGATTCTAGTAATTGGTATATTACGAATGGGGCTTAGCCAGAAAAGTATGTCCTTTATATGATGTAGGTGATAAGTTGAGCTAATTCTTAATACTTTCAAATTTAGTCCCAGCCATTAAGAATTCTTGGTTCCAATTTAATAGTAAAATAACTATTTGGTTAAAGAACCAGTGGCAAGGTAATTCTCTAGATGGCCTTTTCTTTACCAATACACAATAAACCCTTCCACACAAATGAAATAGATTTAAGGGAGCCAAATTGCAACAATATTAATCTATTTATTATTAATAGTTTTAAAAGACTAAATTTTAAACTTGTGGCCTTGGCCTGGGACAGCATAACCTTGACCTTGTACACCTCAGCCTTGACCTGGGTAACTGATCACTATGAATTGATTCAGACAACATGACATGTTATATTATGTTCATATAAGGTAGTCGGAACAACGGCAACGTATTATATTCTTGTTTAACGTACCTTGTTATTTTTTTAATTACGTTACATTGGAATATCAGAGTCATGAATTCATGTTACCTTTGTTACATTGAACCTTATTTATGTGTTTTATCTAAAATTCATCATAAGCAATTTTCACCAGGCTTCGGCAGAATCTAACATAGCTTCATATACGAAGACGGGGACAAAACAATAAGTGTATGGTTCTTGAGACGAAAGTCCGCACTAAGTTTATGATAATGATGACAACAGCAATAATTATAGTAATTAATAGTTTATTATGATATATTTTCCGTTAATAGGAGTATACATGTATATTAGTTCTGTGAGTTTGGTTATGAGTTTTCAAGTAAATCCTATCCTAACCGACGGATAAAACATTACAGATGATGCTATTCTGCTTTTTACTAACCGACGGATAAAAACTAAATGTCGTTATATTTTGTTCATAATTTTTACAGGCATGGTCACCCCTAGAACTGTACAAATTGTAAGTAGCACTCATACAACATGATCAGGGACACACACTGTGGGGACTGCTGCTGATATTGTGTTACACTGTGATTCCTTATTGTATTAATCTGTTAATGTTATTCCATTCTTACATAGCTATGCAAAAACTGGAATCGGCACCATTTTTTAGACTGTTTCTCTACCCTCGTAGCCTTTGAATATTTCGAACATTTTCAACTGAAACATGTTTAACTCACCACACGCATTTCTAAAATGGTCTTGCCTCTTTCCGTGATTGAAATAAAAATAATAGCCTTTAGTTATGCAATATTTTCATTTTTAAATGAGGGTAGTAGACGTAAAAAACGGGAAAAGTGGGCGGTCAATAGGAATAGTCCAACCATGGCGTATATAACAACAGGATATGATCCACAACGCCAAATGCACGTGTATCATTATTACACGACGAGTTCAAGCAAATCCTAACAATAGTGCTTATCATTTCTTTTTGCATAATTTCTACATTACATGACCAACTATAGCCATCACGTTGTGTTTAGAGCAGCAATGCTCATATGATGCTGTCTTGTAATGTGTGTGTACCCGACCACGGATGAGCAAGGGCGTGCGGACCAGAACGGTTCGCAGGGAGATTGTCGAGATATTGACACACCTTTCTCATTTTCTTGAGAAGATGTCGAGCGTGGACGATTTCGGTGTCATATTAAGGTCATGTGGTGTTTCTCAGTAAACCTGTACAGGATGTACCCTTCATATGTACAATGCTATATTTCTCAATAAAAAATTGGCTTTCATATTCGTGTTCTTTTCAATACATACGTTGGCTTCAATTGTTTTAAATGTATTTTTGCTTACAGTGATCATAAAACGCGAAAAAAAAAAAAAAAAAAAAACGCGACTGATTTTGGCGAAATTGATCAAACGATATCACAACGTCATATATGATATATAGTATAATACGGCAATGTATAGATCTTGATCCCAACTCGTTGAAAAGACTGTTCAACCCTTCTAATGGACAACCGGGGTATGGGGACTTGAGTAAACGGTCTCAGTTTGCTATCTGGCACCTTAAAAACCCTTTTCCAAAAACTAAGGAGCGCTGGTGTTGGAATGTAGCTGTCATCTCTTTTCTTTCCTTTTGAGGACATATTTTGAAATAAAAGCAAACGTCTAGAGTAACCCAGTGTGAACTGCAAGTAAAACCTCTTTGACCAGGTGCATCCCTTGATGAATGGAATTATGTCACCTGTGGACTAAATTGGCCTTTGCAACCCACAGATCAACAGCCGGGTCCATCGCCGTCATCGTGCTGGCACACGCTAAGGTTACGTAATAGCAAGGAACTGGGTATCTTTTCTAATTCCTTGACACCAGTAAGTGTATAATCTAGAGAGACTTGTTTATTTAAAGTAATAAAAGTAATAAAAATAAAAGTTATAAACACTTCAATATTTTCTACTTCAAATTTTGTTCACAATCCTAACCTTTGATTTAAACAGCGTCATTTGACAAATGTTAAACTCTTGCTCCCACTGGGCAACGCTTTACAAGTGTGTACTTTTATAGCATTCACATGGAAATTAATTTCCCATTACGATTTGTTTTCTACTGTCAGAGTTGCTCCCTGGTACAGACAGCGGTTCGATGTCAACTGTGGCAGTGATAAGTGGTGTTCTCGTGAAAGTGACACCGTGTCCCCAACGCACCATTAGGCTTGAGGTCAACATTTGGTGGTTATGGGGACGGTTTTACAACAGCCTCCAAACTGGTCTACTTCAGCTCAAGATAAATCCATAGTAGTCCACTAAAAATCAAGCTAGAACTGATCTGAAACACGAGCCGTGCCTCTCTTATTGTAAAACGGGTGCAGCAGTTCATTCGATTGGACTGATATATCGATTTGTCTTGGGTCAAAGTTGACAAAAGTTTTGGTCTAAAGGTTTTGACCAGATTTCAGGCTACAGCTTCTATGAAACCAGCTCAGTGTGCCGCGTGCCTTACAGTGCGACCCGTTGTGTCAGGTGAGACGGATTGCGTATCAGTTGATACTATAATGATTTATCATAATCACAGTTTGATTTGGTTTTAGAAACAAACAGTTAAACTAAAAACGCGTCTACAAAAATCAAGGTCCCCAAAGAAATGTGTCGAAAGCTGGGGTTTTTATACAAAGTTTATCTCTTCAGGTGCGTCTTTACGTATATACCTTAGGTGATACTGTGATACGATCTGTC
The DNA here is from genome assembly GCF_001039355.2 of Lingula anatina. The sequence continues at coordinate 471,914 of NW_019775480.1, read as the reverse complement.
GTTCAGTTATACGTACCCAGATAGAACAAGTTCTTCCGCACTTGTTTTCAAATAAGTGGTTAAAACATTCCTAAAAGAAAGTAAGCCAATTTGCAATGCAAGAATCGTGCAAAGGTCATGTATTTTTGCCAATAATTTCCAAACTTTACCTTTGGACCAAACCGGGTCCGAGCTTTACCCCTTCATGCACACCTTACCAGTTTTATTTGAATAGTTGCTCGTGAAAACATTTATATAATCTATTGACATGTACTGCAAAGTTATCAGAATATAAACATTAACTTATAAAAAAGAAAGAATCATCCGATGGAACTTGCACAATATAAAAAACTGAAGGAGATATTGGATATAAAATGCATGTTACCAAGTCAAGTAAATGATCAGTACGTGATAAAAATTCTAGACACATCTGCGCACTGCAATGAATAGCAAACTAGACTTTCTTTGCAAAGCTTTTCCTTACTAAATAACGACCCTTGGCCCACGGCGCCCCTCCTTCTTTCACTGCAAGTAACTTAATATGGAATACAACAAAGTGCTTTGGGTTCTATTTTTCTATTTAACCATTACTATTTTTTAATTCTTTTGAATAACATGACGTACTCCTAATCTTCGAATGCGTCTTAAATGCTTGTATATCAAGGATTTATATTATAGATTTATAGTTATTTAAAGTCAAACGCCGCGTGTCTACTTTTATGCTTTTTCTATTCATTCATTTGAAACATTGTATATATATATCCCAATGCATTTTTCAATTAAAAAACCCTCAGCGCTAGCATGACTTCAAATTTTAATTTTTTATGAAGATCAAATATTGCAAATTTAGCATGTTTACGTCATATAATGGGCATCAATCACAAAAATCGGTTTATTATGATACAAAATTCGACTCCATGCCTTTTAAGTCGTTTACCCTTTTAACGGTTGTAACAAGATATGGGTGTCGCAATTTTAAAGAACTCCATCAAGTCAAAAACCAATGGAAAATGCCTACGCGAGGTAAAGAGCTGGGTGTGGAACTATTACGCTATAAATAACCACATTATCAACAAGGCTGTACCTTCAAAATTGGAAAAAACCGCCGGTTCTTATACGGTTTGAACGAATGACATTAACTTCATTCCCTACCATTCAAATATTATTTACTAACCTAACATCATACCTTCATATTTGGTCACTTACATTAAACACAAGTTTTGCAACAGGTAAGAAAAGTTCACGTCTATTTTTCTCTCGTTTCATTCAAATCGTCTACTCTGGGCTATGCACATTCAACGTAAAAGACTGAGGCATGTGCAAATTCTGTCAACGAGACCAATTTCAAACAAAGTTTGGGAAGAACAAAAACGTCCGAGTCTTTCACGCGTGCAATGTACCTACGGCATGTAAATAAAATCCCGCCTTCGTTTAGAAAAAACAGAACTCGAAAAATGTGCCAGTTATAGTGCCAAGTGGCAATTCTTGACATGCTAGGTACAAAAAGAAGTTCGACTCATTGTGTCCAGAAATGTGAAATAAAGCTTTCCACACAAGATTTACTTATTATCAAAATGTGAGTGTCAATTGGACTATGCACTAAAAGTGCATCTCGCCTCTGCTACTGACGTTTAAATGCAAAATTCAAATAATAACATGAGCAACTTTCACCGTTCAATCTCTTTATTATCCTGCATCGCCGCAACACAACACGACTTTAACATATGGCATGGTCTCTGAACATATACCACACGTGAATGGAAAACGAAAGTTTCAACTTTTTGTGAAGCCACCTTGCCCTCATCCATGTATAAACCCTAGATATAACTTCTTTGGAGAACTTCCATCATCCCAACAAAGGCTAAAAATCTGTGCTACTGCAAAATTTGCCATTAAAACGTTGCAATAGGCTTATTAACACCGTTTGGCTATGTATGATAAGTTTACCAATTTCAAAGGCAGATTTGTTTTTATTCTTACTAATCTTGCATGAATTGATTTGAAAATACTACTCAAAAGAGAATATTGGTGATTTACATCTAAGATCTAATATACCATTTTTTAGATCTTAGTTTACATTAAACAACTTTCGCAGCAGATAAGCAAAACCCACGTTTCTTCTTCTCTCACTTCATTCATATCGTCTATCCAAAGCGCTCTCTAAAGAATATTTTTCATGAACAAAATATTCATGTTAACAGAACAATTTCGGTATGACCTTTTGGTCATGCCTCAATAGAAATTTAATTTATCCAATTGGGAAGGCAGTTTATTTTGCTATGGAGTAGAGGAGATTGTTACAATTGATTTAAGTGAGTGATGGATACTGGATACATGTGATGGTTGCCAATGGACATGTGGGGGAAATGGATACTGGATACACGTGGTTGTTGTCAATGGATATAAAGGGTATACAGGCATGTAGCAGCGTTTTCAGAGGGGCCATTTTTCTCAAAAAGTGGACATCTTTACTCCCTTAGTTGACTTGAGGAAGTACATAGATCCTAGATCATATTTCAATTCAGAGGGCTTTTTTCCAACCAAAATGATGGTTCTTTTAAGCCCCCTCCCTGAAATAAGACATGCTTTATAAGAAACAGTGACTAACAAAATGGCTGTATGCTGTAATTTATTATAGTCTTCTATTAAGAGAAAAAACAACTTATGGCACAATTCTGATTAGTATACATCATACACTGTAAACATTAACTGACAAATAAATTAAACATAATATAAGTTGTGCACTCTTTAAATAAAGCATGTGCAACCAGTAATCAGAGCAGTGTATGTCAATAACAATTTGACATGTACTGAAGTGGTTTCAGTTGATAACACTGAAACCAATGCACAAAGCCTATATCTTTTTAAAGAATATATTAGCTCCAATATCATTACAACTAGCTGAACAAAATTCACCCCCCCCCTTTCCCGGGTAGTACATAATACCCTAGTATATATGAAAACCATCACAACCTAAACCTGGGTTTGTATGCAGAAAACTTGGATACTATGACTTCACCTGTGTACTGTTTGTACAAATACACCATTAAATTGGTACAACATAGCCAATAAAATACTAGCAAGTTCGTGACTCCTTATCTTTGGCCTCTCATTTTGGATTTATTTTAGTGCATTTGGTTTCTGTTGCACAAATAAAAGCAGCACTTTCAAAGCTTTGGTTTGTAGCTTAGTGAACAAACAACAGCATGAACCAATGTTTCACAACTTATACAAGAAAGCCAGTTGCTAGAATTAAAGCCAATGGGAACTAGTATAACTGGGTTTTAATTAGTATGCCATTTTAAGATCAACAAGGAATAGAAGTAGCTTGGAGGCAGTATTTTAAGGGCCGTGATATTTCGGAAAAAAAATAATCAGACATTTATGAGAGCTTTGGCAAACCTTCACCAGAAACATACTACGGTAATCATAATCTTAATTTAAAAGTGCAGATAACAATCAAGCAAAAGAGTCTGATCTACTTCCCAACAACAAAACGAAATGCTGCATTTAATAACAAGATTTCCCTAACTAGAGTGTTAAGTGTTTTGGGCAAAGCACAATAAATATGGATATCTCTTTTGGATTGTATACATACAAACCCTTTAATATAGATGCATACTGAAGACATGACTATGTCACTGCATGTTGGATGTTATCTGGATATACCAACAATACAACATTTATATGTCAGATAGAAACTTCAGAGGCAGTTCCCTATAAACATTTACATAAGTGCAATAACATTATTTGGGCGATTTGCTCACAATACAGCTATCAAGAGCTATCATCATTCAATATGTATCATATAACAAGATAACACAAAACAATAAAAGACCGGTTTCAATGCAGCACCTTACGCAGCCATGATAACAAATGCAGTTATTACCACAGTATGTATGCTACAGCAGCTATTCCAGCCATTGTGACACAGCATTCTGATCACAACAAAATAGATGCAGTTTTACTACATTTAGTCTTCTCAAAGCAAAATCAATGCTTTTGCCAAGCCTGGTCAGACCAAAAACATAAGCTGCTGCTCTGTGTTCCTGCAATGACATAACTGCAGTGGCTGCTGCATTAGGACACATCCTGAAGATACAGATAGATACATGGCAACTTCACATGTGCGATTACTAAGATACAGCAGTTGCGGCAGTAGCACCTTGGATATTTTCCTTGTCTTCTGTCTGGTCTCTGTCAGCTAATTTCTCTGTTACTTCCAGTGATCGACACAAACTGTCTAAAATATCGGTCTCTTTCTCATCAATAAGTTTGAATTCTTTATTCATAGTCATGAAGTGTTTGAACACTGTATTCAGATGTCCATGTATTCCAAACGTCACCATTTCTTTATAATGTGCATGATATATATGCGCCAAGACATGGAACAAGTATCTGTGTATCTTCTTCACCAGTACTTCAAATGATGAGGGAAACGGATTGCCTGAAAGAGAAAATAGGTCTTCATCAAGAAATTATTTTAAAATGACACCCCTCTTGAGTGTAATACTTCTCAGGGCATAAAATATTCCAATGAGTACTGAGAAACTATCATTAATTAAATATATAAATGAGAAGCAAATGAGTATGCAATTCTCTGTAACGTCTCACGAAATTGTTCTGGACTTTCTGAGAACAATTATGAACAAAAAATTCATATTCAGTACATCAAACCATCACAAATACACAATCATAAAAAAAAAACGATGACTCAAATTGAATATGTAACCAGTGACCTTTACATAAGATATGACAGTCATAAAAAGAGCTATTGAACTGGATAGTGCCATACTATTGGGAATAACAGTGTGTATAGCTACATGAACAAGGTACTTACCATATTTTGTGGGGAAGACCGATTCTTCACTGATTGTTTTCTGTATAAATGTCATCACAAAGTCCACATACTGTGGAGCAGCACATTTGCACTTCTTCCCTTTCTCATCAAACCACAAATATTGCCTAAAATCACAAAGAGCACTTTAATGTCCCACAAATATCACCTTTGGTGATTCACAGTTTTTTTGTGCTTAAAATAGTGTCCTTTAAATGAAAAAGAATGAAAAAGAAACTAGACTAACATAACCATCTAGTTATGTTTCTTCCAAACATTTTATTTACATTTTATAGGGTACATCAAATTAACATGGGTGAAAGTTGTAAATACTGAAAATTCTGAAAATGTAGCTTGCAATTTCTTATTGCATTTAGAGCATGTTAAAAAAAAAAAAGATCAATATGAAGACTACAAATCCTGAAATCAGGCACAATCCTGAAAACTTTCACTCTGCACTGAAAACTTTCATCCACGCATTAAAAATAAGAAATTCTTCAGACATAAAGGACCACTATCTGTCATTAGCAAACTTTCCACATGTTTAATCTTCAACTGATCAAGCTGCTTCTTTCATCCACAATTATATCTCAAAACTTTCCACCATATATGTTTGTTCTAAAATATTTCTAGTATTCAAATACAGAGTAAAACCAAATTATTTAATTTGTTGAATACTTTTAACTGTAAATCAAGTAAACATTCAGTTATTTTATGGATGACACAGGTATGTTTGATTTATTGGTTAATATTATGATCCAAATTTACCGAAAACAAAAATTCTAAAAGTCAGTTGCAAAAATGCATATCAGTGTTAAATACACCAAGTTACTGAATTTCTTCATTTTATTTTTTAAATCAGAGCAAGGTTTCCCTGATTTCACCCCCAGGCAGGTATCAGGTACACAAGAAGATACATTTAAACTGTATAGCACTGAACAGGTAAGTTAAAACCCTGGGTGAGGTGCAATCTCCATCTCATTTGATGCTGAATCCAATAATCTATGTTCAAATTATCTTCAGTCTGAGTCAGGCCAGATGACATTTCATAGGACCAACTGAAACATGCTGCAAAACAACCACTATAGTGTTTCAAAATAAATAGGTTATCATTCCCTGTTTGCATTGTGGCTGCTGGTGTTGGTTGGGTTTGATAAGCAATATGCTGAAAATGGTATATGGCTGGTCCTTTAGTGACAGGTTATCAGGTTTGCTACATGGATCTTTCACACATGATGGAGTGTTTCAAAGACAGCGTCCCAAATTGACAGAAGACAGTCACACATGTATTCACCATTACATGTACGCTGGCAGATCCAGGGTATCAAGAAGGAAAGGGGCATTTTCCTTTGACCCTCCACCTCAACAGTCTTCTACTGACATCAGACCAGTCTTTCCTCACCTTTTGGTAAGAAATGAGATCTAAATCTCTGCCATTTTAGAAAGGGGTCCCCTCATTCCCTCCCCCCCCCCTTCTGCAGCATACAACAAAGCCTTTACATGCCTCACTACTATAACACACATACAGACACATTTTTACCATCACGAAGACAGTGGACACTTACTGTCATGGCAGCTGACTAATTCTCACATTCAAGTGCGCACTATCATGAACCAATTATTGTACAATCCATGCTGTACTTACGTGCCACCAGGACCTGTCATGGAGTTGCACCCAGCCGGTGTACAGTACTCAGATATTGTACCATACATGAGATTGATATGTTCAAAGAATGATATTGCTGTAAAAGAAAGAAAAAGGACCATAAATACAATATGGAATGATTGCATGTAAAGAAAAGCTATATTATTATTATTATTATTATTATTATAGAAACTAACTTTATTTATCCTTAATAAATATCTGAAAACCATTCCAGTCATTGTGAAACTGTCAGTCCTACCGAACCATGATCTATAACATTTTCAAGGGTCAGTAGAAAAATGAAATCAATCAGTGAGAGGGACCAGCAACAAATTTAAGAACATCCATTTTTTAAAAAGTTTTCATTATATCTGCCATACTGCAGATGGATGCCATATTGGTTATTTACAATACGCAATGGGCACAGAAAAAGTTATCTTTCACTTAAAAGTTTATCAACAAAAAACTCAAACAACCAGAAATCCACAATTAAATCTACCAGCCACACCCGATTGCTTCACTGTGAAATATTGCCTAATCTGAAGTACTAAAAGGCAGTCAGTGGATAATTCAACATTGTAAGAAAACTGGTTCTTTTCACTTGACTTCACAGCTTGAACACCCTTGCTGCCATCTAAGAAGAGGCCAGTGTCACAAGGATTGCATGGTGTCTGCACTCTGTCCAGGTACACGCAAAAACAACACCTGAAAACTGTCTACTCAGCTGATCATATGATGTATAGCATACACCACAGGGCCACAGTGTTAAAGAGGTGCTGCAACTGGACACCTGTGGCATAAAAGTCCCCCAAGGGCAGGAAATGTTGTTACACTGTTTATTGACCATAACAATAATCAGTGTTACAATGTATCATGTTGCATTATTGCATTACCTGGCACAGTTTGCTCAAGCCTCATTTACGTAAGGTAGAAAATTCAAAGCTGATGCAAGAATAAAGCAGTACCTCCTATTCAAATATACTTAAATTGTACTGCATGCTGACTTCTTGTGATCCAAGAGTATTAAACCTACACTGAACTATGGTTGCTAATGATAGAAGCTTCCTGCTAATGCACACGTACACACACTGGAAAAAGCTCTGTCAATATTAGCATATGTATCTGACTATGATGCTTGGTATTATTTGACTGAAAAAAAAAAAGTCCCCCACCCCAAAGATTACACAGCCTCCCCTCTACCATTTGTCCATCTTCTCAGCTGGTAGTTATCTGGGGCAATTCCACATAGATGATTTATCTAAAGAGGATGTTGTACTCACGTAGTATTATCCCACAGCTTTCCATTCTAAGAAAATTATCTGAATATAGCAGGTCATTACTGTTGTTATGCCTCTTAGAAGCTGATTATCATATGCAGCAGCTGGTTTCAAAACCACCCAGTTTATTCTGCTGTATAAGCTGCACTTCCAATATAAGAAATGAATAATTGATTGAAGAGCACATTCATTCTTAACACACACACACACACACACACACACACACACACACACACACACACACACACACACACACACACATCTTCAATAAAAACTTACTGTTTGTAGCCAGCCATTCATTTCGGTCTATATTTACAGGGATTCGGACCAATTTTTCAAAGTCTACTTTGGCAGCAATGGACTCCGCTACTAGTGTGTCTTCTAGATATTGCCTTGGCTCCTCCTGGACTGGTGTAGGGGAGTCTTTGTCCTTCCTACGACTTTTCCTAAAATATCAATAAAAAGGAGATTGACGAACAAGTTTAAACATATGGCAAAAAAATTACACCACCACTAACTTCACCAAGAACACAATAAAAATTTCCTCTTTTTCAATTATAGATCATATATTTGTTTTGACAATCAGTGTCTCCAGGTAAAACACACTGGTATAAAATAACAATAAATGCAAATATCCCGATATAAGTCAAAAGTTCCACACACTATTTTGATAATGCACACTTAACCCAATATGCTTTCAATAATAAAATACTCAACTGAAAAATCTGAATTTTTTATATATGATAAATAATACATTTATAATATAATAAATATCTCAGATACCCTGCTTCAACTTTGTAGTACCTTAGACAAATTTATAAAGTTCATATTTATAACAGAGTAACTTAAATTTTCACCAAAAACAAAGTTATATCAGTAAAAATGCTATACTTTCATGAATACTGTACAATGTGGGTGTGGTGGCACAATTTCTTGCTCAACTGTTTAAAAACCCAACACATCTATAAATATGATGAAATACAACAGTATAGCATGCACATTCACCTACCAACGAACACACGGACACAACACAGTTGCTGGAATGATGACAATTTCTGCTAAGGTTCCAGCATGAAGATTTGGTTTTTTACACTCCTACCCTACAGCACTGGACTACTTAGCCTGATCATCTAGCCATGACATATTATCTCTGACGGCACAATATGAGAAAATATTACTATCTGTGCACTCAGGATAAAATCAATACAAAGAATTTATGGCTAAGTCAATAGCGCATTAGTCCTTGTACTCTGCCTTTTGCCAAGCTGTTGTCTAGCATCATTTACATCAATAAACAACTGTGATGATTATTACTGTTCAAAGCCTGACGTGTGGTAGGATATGGTTAGATCGGCAAGGTGCTGTTCCCTGATACTGGTTCCGCTCCCTTGTTTGCATGGTGTGCACAGTAAGACCAAGATAACACAAACTGTGTACATACTCCAATAAAAGAGTTTGCAGAGAAATCCTGCTAAGTTAAGAAGTCAGTGTGCAAACCTGGAGCCACATCTCTTTCTAGAGAATAGTGCACAAGTATATACCGTATATATTAATCCTCCTTTCACAGCTGAATAATACAGGTCTTATATTACTGTATACAAAGTCACAGTTACCAATCTACCTGCATGATCCAGGTATCTTTATACTGGTGAATATAGAGGTTAACTCTATTATCACATATCACAATTGCCAAGCTGTGTAATGGGCAATATCTACACCAAACATTACTGACAAAAAATAAAAAACAAAAAAACATTCCCATACACTACATTCTTACCATAAACTCAGCATAAACATCTTAAAGTTCCACTCTCCATCCTGTGTGTATTGGCCCATTCACTGCCTGCCTACCATACATTCACCTTCAACTGTGCCCTTATCAATAGGTTGCCAATATCAGCAGCTGACTGGGCTGAGCACCAGTGACATCATTGCTAACTTTAACTCTACAACTAAGTCAATCAGGAGCAGTGTGTGATGTGTGTGGAGGAAGTGAGGAAATGAAGAGATCACCTGCAGTGCCAGCCACAGAGAGCTGCCAGTTCACTGTCCACATCAGGTGATCTCAGCTGGCCAATGCCTGGAGAACTGCCATCTTTTGTGAGATGTTTATTCAAATTTACAAAGTGAAACTGGTTGGGGCTTTTTCTGTAAACAGAGTAATCTAACCGATGACATGACTAAATCTGTGTATGTAAATACAGGATTTCCTTTCTTGGAAGTAGAATATCTAAAATGGGAGTGAATAAGGCTTCATTTGGAGTGAGATGAGATGTTACCTGACACCAACACTGTCAAGTGTCACATAAAGAGCATCCATGTTAACCAAAGAAATGACACCAGCCCCACAATTCAATAGGGTCAAGCACAAGTGCATTAAGCTTGTGTATGATGCCCAGCCCAATATTTTACAGCTACCATAAAATGCTGTAAATTTGTAATAAACCAGAACATCTCCCAAGGCATCATTTTATTTCATTTACGTTTACCCCCCACTTCACAATGAACTTTTTCAAAAGCCCAATCCCAATATAAGGATTATGTTATCCACATTTCAAATCCACAAAAATAAATGCATAAAAAAAATTAAAATCAGTCAATAAAATTATATAAAGAATAAAATAAACTGCCTCAGAAATTTGGTAATTGACTAGAAATTATCTGGCTAGTGATCACAGAGGCCTATATAGACAGGTCTAAGCAAGTTACAGTTGAAATGAATGGTGTAGTCAGTTTAGCTTGTGCCACTGTCAGTGCAACTGTCAGACAAGTTACACAACCTATGAAACCTGATCAGCAGAAACTGTCACCTACTATCTGACCTATGCAGGGCACATGTACATCCCATTACATGTGACAGAGGCAGGACACCCCGAGATAACTACGTTTATACACTATTTTTGCAATGGTGTTAAGTGATTTATGATGGGCAGAATTTAACTTTGGAGACAACATATATTTTCCAACTGTTTTTTAGACATGCTCTAGTTGGTGTGAACAAGTTTTCTTACCCTAAACAGGTAAAGTTGGAAGACATGACCTCAGCTGGCCCATTTTAAAGCAATCTTTTAACCCTAAATAATATACTGAAAGAGTCAATTTAATTATATGCTGGTAGAGAGGATAAAGTGCACGTGAAGTAACAGTTTAAGACACCTTGATGATTCCTGACCTGAAGCACAACACATTTCTCCAAAAATAACACAATTTCAATGTAGCTCCTTTCTAGTTTTCACCACCATTATTGTGACATACAAACAGGAGAACAAAACCTTTCGACATTTTGACGCCATGCCTCAATAGAATATATACAGCGCACAAACTGTACTTTCATACAAAGTAAAATTTTGTACCTCAAAACATGTTTAATTCTTTTATAATATATTCCTCTCATGTATGTGATGTCTCGTAATTTAATACCGGAACAGAAACAGCCTTACTTATAACCACCTGAAGTTCAAAACAGTATCAAGGTGTTTAGCTATGCATGGAAGGAACTAATCAAATATATATCAGCAGCATCAAGCAAGCCTCTCCCCATTTATCTTCCCAATGTTCCACTACTGCTACAACAGCAACCCAAATATATTTTTATCATACATACGGAAACCACTGCAGGGATGTAGTTTTTGTGTGTTTCATTACAACTGTCAGCACAACAGATAAGTTCTTTAAATGTATTACCTTACATCATTCTAGGCACCCTAATCACATTACAGTGACAGTTGTGTCACAATTATGATGCAAGCAGCTTAAAGCTGGAACGTAAAAGCACTGATGCCTGGGATAAGACAGATCAATACTATAGAGTTGGATTCAATGGTTTATATACACCATCACTCAGGTAACACAAACCCAATGTAAATAAAATCTTGGAGTCAAAATGGGGACATAATACCGTTAATGAAGGTGTAACATTTTGTAAGGGGGGGGGACAGAATTTCATTACCATTCTTATAGTGATAATGTGACCATAAACAAGCAGTGGTAAACAGCAAAAAAAAAAAAAATAAATAAATAAATAAATAAATAAAATAAAATAATAGTAATAAAAATAAATAAATAAATAATAATAAATATCTGTGTTGCCATTCACTCCCAAAGAAATGTAAATATGCATTTAAAATAATAAGAAGAATAATCACTTAATTCATCTCACCAAAACATGAATTTAAATTGCTGAAATTCTGTTAAAAAAGTCATTGTAACATGTTTATTCAAGTGGTTCTTCAGTAAGTGTAAATGTCATGACAGGGCAAACTGAGTTCAAGATGTCCATATGACATCTGTTGTTCCACATACTTACCCCAAACACACACATGCACACACTACAGTAATACAAATTTGTCAATTTTTAAAATGTTTGTTTTAATGATAGAACACAGACTCAAATAGTATCCCCATCCTTCAAAAAGATGGTTTATCCTGATACATTCCCATCATACATAGGCCAACAATCTATTACAAGCACAGCTTGCCATAATAGTGATCAAATGTCCTGAAATTGTAAGTACACGCAAAGTTTCCATAATTCAAGACATTATTGGAAAAAACGCCTGCTGATTCCAAGTGTTTAAATCATTTCAGACTTTCACAGAGAAACCATTATCAAACCAATAATCAATGACAGTTTTCCTTGCTAGCAAATATTATACATATGGCAATTCTGAAATATAGTTTTAAAGGCATGTAATTTTTCATGTTATACCCTATTTTGGGGAACTTCTTGGTTTGGAGGATTTTCAAAAGTAGCCCAGAATAGTATGGATAAGTATGGATGTCTGGAATCTGCCCAGGACTAGATCATTATCTTCCCTATGCAAATAAAAGATGGAGGCAACCAGACAAACAAATGCACTTGTATGAAGACCACAGTGTAAATGAGGAAATGCAAAAAAAAATCTTCAATTACCATATTTTCCTAGAATCATCAAGTGTCAACAGTTCACAGTGATCAACAGTATTTTCTACATTTATTTTAAGAAAACAAGGCAGCAAAGCTGTGAAATAAACAGACATTAATTGAAGAAAAAGCTGTTTGTGAACTCAAGATGTAATTAAGGTCCTTGAATCATTCTTGTAAATATGAGAATTTTAAGTAACATGATTTTCCTTTATGGGGTTTACAAGTTTCTAGGAAAATGCACAGCAATGGCGATCACGGATGTAGGTGATGGCTATGTGTCAAGGCACAGTGTCTGTCCATAAAATTCATTCTTCCTTAAAATAATGGGTCTACAAATGTCTATTCATAGAGCAAAATGACCAACACTGTTCAACCCTGATAGACCTGGATAGTGATCTACTAATAGACTGCCAAATACCAGGTGTCTTTTGCCATGGAGGCAACATCACTCCAGGCCTGTACTCCTGTGTGGTTCATGGCACCATTCTTCCATCCTAGGCCTGCCTATTAGGCTTGTTTAGCTGAATGGACATACACCCCCAAATATCCCCAATAATGGTACACAGAGTTTTGTTTTGATATGGTGTGTGCTGCATTTGTACGCCATTACTTAAGAAAAGTATTACAAGATGTGGCATTATCAGCTACCTGACTAGCTGTGAAAGTAGATGCATTACTGAGATAGTAAAATAATGGAATACAAAATTTGTGAAAGCTGTAGAAGAACTAGGATTTTTAGAAAGACAAAAAAAAAATCTTGCTTTATAATACTTAGCCTGTGTTTTAGAAATTTCGGAGACTATGGTAATATGGAAGTAATTAGTTGATATAAGTGAATCTTTTCAGAAATGCAGTGTGGAATTTTTTAAGGAATACAATAATGATGACATACTCTGAGAGTAAATTGGAAATAAATTGGCAAGATTTAGAAAATCCTGAAGACGCCCTTGTTATCGCTAGGTGGAACTGCTATTTAAACGTATATCCACATCACCAGAATTGGATTACTCTTCTCCACAAGAAAACATCTGCAGCTAATTTGAGAAAACAACTTAACGCCCAGCTGTTGGATGCAATGTTGCAGCAACAAAGTAGCATATATATAAGTTAATGTTAAAAAAACAACATCCATAGGGACATGTTTATGTATTCATTCAAATGGCCCTTTCCTTCAGAATAACAATCAGGTGTGTTAGGGGAGGGACCCCGAGTTTGAGGGATGGAGGGGGGAGGGGCTGGGGACAGAGGACATGTACACATATACATGTATAATGAATTCATATCATGAAAATACTAATAATAACACTTAAGCATTTTAAAATCATATCAAATCTTCTTTAGCCATCCAGACAAAATTGAGATTTAATGTGCATTTACTTGCCAAACTAGCTATTGGGGGCAAAGAGTACCATCTTAATGATTTCATGGGCTTCTAAATATCTTTTTTTAAAATTCTGATTACGTAACTGTACTGTTATTGGATGGATAGTCAGCAAATTATTTTCTCACAATCACAACAACCTTCATTTCAAATCCCCTGAATCAGAGAACCCACTCAACATCTCAATTAATATTGACCACAAATCATAAGATGTACATACCCTTTCCAGAGAATATTCAAGCTGTTAAGCATGATGGCTTCCTCCACTGTGAACTAACTAGCTAGAGGCTACCCTTGCCTTGAGGATAACTGGAATAAGTACCAGGTAGTTTATTTCTGACTGATGGATGACATATGTAGGCAACTACCCATGTAGCAGGTGTTATAGATCAAGCTGGCCTCCATGTTGGATCATAGATTGAGCTGACTCTTATTGGAGCTTGCTCAAATGTGTCTCACATTAAGTAGTGCAGGCAGCAGTTTACTGGTCCTAAGGTAAGGCAAGACCCCCCCCTTCCTCCCCTAGTGCCCAGTTTCTGGTGGAACTCTATTTGTAGATCATATATATTAGGCTCGCCTATTAAAGGACAATGGTTTTATGAATGGCTGTTCTATTAGCTACCTTGGAAATCACATCTTTTCTCAGGCATTCAACATACACATCATCTCACTCAATATCTTTTCCCCCAAACACGGAAAGCAAATTTACAAAATAGGTATTTACAAACAACCGAGCTATGAAAAGTTGTGCCTCAATCATTAAATCATGCTGTCTTACAACTCAATATGGCCCTTTTCACTCCCTGCTTGCCCCTCAGCCTCAAATGTTTACATGTGCACAATCAGTCATTCCTCATTAAAAAAGTTTTGACAACATCATACAAACTATTTAGAAGTATGATGTGGGCTGAGATGTTATATGGCTGTTACCATGACAAACTAACCAACACTGAAGGCATGCTGACCCCAGTTCACCAAATGGTTGCAAAAATGGGATATATAAATAATAAATTCAAGGAATTGGATGCTTGTTTCACTTCAAATATGAGTTCTTGTCTCCTTATCCCTAAGAATATGCTGGCAATTTCAAACACCCCAGTGATTCTCCCAACAGCAAACCTTGCCCAAATATGAAAACAAAATCTGTTACATATTTAGATTCTGTCCCACTGCTTTAAAACAAGTCACTAAATCTAAACTTCAAGCGTACCTACAATTTATTTCACATACAGATATGCCATTTTTATTTAGCATATATGCTGAACAAAATTTTAACAAATAATGATCTTCTGAATTATGTATATATATATAAATAAACATTAGTATCTTAAATTTTTGGACTTAAAAGTAGCTGAAACAGTAAACAGAGCATACTGATATATGTAAGTGAATCATATGTAGCTTGGTTGAATCCCCAAGAATATCAATAAATCTATTTCATGTCCAAGACTAGAGTTGAAATCAATGCTTCAAGTCTCTGCTGAATGAAGTACACTCAAACTGGATGAGACCACTGGTACACACATCCATCAATAGCCAGCAAACATATTTATAGGACTGAAGTAAACCTTGCCTTGGCTAAAGATATGGATGGTAATGGAGTGCCCTAATTGAATCTAAATTACGTACCAATTATTTTCCTATAAGAGAACTGCAAAGAAATTGCTTTTGAAAAACATTATAAGGTGCTTTTTTTAACTTCACCTTTTTCTTAGAGGCATTATATTACGATGTAATCAAGCCTGCTTCAACTGCATTCTTTCAGATTGAAATATCATTCAGGTCAGCTTACAATGATTTACATTAACATTTCTCATTTAACAATATATTTCAAGTGAATAAGATCAATAACTGTACCTGATTTCATTAACTGTTCAATAGAACACTTGAAAACCAGGCAATGTACATGTAGTGCTGCTTTACTGAATTCTGAGATTCAGTGATATCTGTGTTTATTGAATAAACTTCATTTTTGTAATGCCAGAAGGTACATAATGAGTATAATCTTGATTCATTACAATGTGCAATGTGGGATAGATCTAAGTATACTTTAAACTTGAATTCTATAACACAAAAACCTAAATAAGAATATAGTTGTTATTATAGAATAGTAATTGTATATTACATTTTATTTCAAACAATTTAAAAGAGGGAGGGAGTGGCCATAATCCTTTAACACCTTTAACCTTTATCCTTTAACATCCACAACCATTTGGGTATTTCAAGAGTAATAAATGGAGTTTTAACTACAAGACTGGGTTCAAATTTTGTTTCTATCCCCCCCCCCAAGAATATAAAAGATAGACCTCTGTACATATGTACATATACAGAGAGAGAGAGAGAGAGATTTAGCAGTGCATGTAATGTGCTGGACAGAGGTAAGGGCTCACATGGTAAAGACCTGTCACATTGCACTATGAACAAGATCAGGTATTTTTTTCTAATAATGAGCACCTTAAGACTTCAGACTCTAGCACAGCGTTGGACATACCCTACTAAACATATATACATTCAGAAAAAAGGAGCACAAGAGACTGATTACTCAGACTAGCATAGCGTGTAAATGAACAGAATATTTTGGGCACTCCCCAAGATGTGTATAGCTGCCAAAATTTGGCAAATGAGTTCCTCAGCAATATATGAGCATGAACTAGTTGGCAAGTACTTTTAAAATATCTGTCTTAGTACAGAATTATGCACCAGAGTAAAAGATGAAGGCAAAATGCTTTTGGCAAAAAAAAAAAAAATAAAAAAAAAAAAAATAATAATAATAATAAAATAATAATAATAATAAAATAAATAAAAATAAATGAATAAAATAAATAAATAAATAAACACAAGGGGAAGTGGAAGTCTTTATAAAAGGTTGAGTTTGCAATAAAGTATATGCTGGAAGCAAGCAAAAGGGTAGATGGAATATTTTTACTATGTAAAATTAATGTCAAAATATTGTCAAATATATTGCAATCACCATTCTATACTACACTAGTTCAGTAAAGGAGGGGGGGGGGTACAGATATTCCCATTAGAGATGTATTTCATCATGATTGTTTGCATTTCTCTCTTGGCTTTGCTTGGTTTCCCATTTATGATAGCAATCCACAGATATATAATGCTGACAAAGAAGAATAATACTTTGATATATGTTAAAAACTATCCAGGCAGTGAAATGACTCAGCAGTCTTATATAGCAACAGTATGCATGGTCACTTTCTCAACATGCATCACAAATATAACACTCAAACACTTTATAGTGTCAGTAATCATTACATTAGATTATATTCTAGCACGTACATACATACTGGCAATATAACAGACGAGATTAGGGGCCAGGATGTATGCCTTGGCTGCACTTACCAATCAAACCCTAAATATTCTGAGACAATGACACAACTAGAAACTGATTATTGAGAGTTTGAGCATGGATCATATAGGCAAGATTTTACTGATCAGATTTGTACAGATTGTGGAGTAAGATACATCGGGTGTCTCGCGTGATTTTAACTGTCATGGGATGATGGGTCCTGAAGAAAACCATGCGTCTGCTTGTGTCTGTCAACTCGCAGGTAAACAATGCAAGTTTTAAGGCACCCTTGGAGAATCTTACCCCATAAACCAGTCCATAGTGTCCCGAAAATATTCCGGTAACCTATCCAGATTGGCAATCTTCTTTTTTCTGTAAAGGTATGCAACTTCACGTTAACAATTGAAAACTCTGAGAGTCCTAGGCAATCTCCAATGACAATATGGCCGTCTGCGCAACAAGGATGCGCACAAAGTTTCTTATTTCCCAGGATGCAGCTGTTTATTGGGTTGCGCGTACAGTTAAGTTTTTTTCTTTCAATGATTTCCTTTGTTGATACAAAAGAAGCGAAATGAATTGATGACTGTATAGAAGGGACCTTTCACTTAATTATTTCTATCAAATCAACGTAATTTGAATGAAATTAGTCGATTAAATGCTAGGAGAGGTACAGTGTGTCGAGGACTCAGAGGACTCGCGACAAGGTGTTGAGTCATATTTATCATTATATATAAATACATTATGAATAAGTATTGATGTAAAATTATAAGGAAATGACCTTAAAGTCACGTTTATTACCAAAAATAAGAAATATAATTAAAGCTTTGTTTAATTTTCTATTCTTAATGAAGACCAATAACTGAGTTGAGCACAAATAAAATTTCTCTTATTCTAAATTTTAGAATTACAGTCCCTTTAAACAACCTGTGCATGTCTAGTGATTTCAGCCCTTGTAGAATACCGTAGAGCAAACAACCTGTCTGATATTGAATTTATGTAAACAAAGGGTATACCATTGAATATTTCCTTGGCTTTCGTGTTTCCTGGCGCAACATACATGTAAGTGTTTTTTGCTCGGTAGCACTTTGGAGGAGACGGCTGTATTGGAAAGTCCTGAACATTCAGCAGAAGGACTTCAATTGAGCGAGTCCACTGATAAAACTTTTGGTCATTTTTTTTTTGTAGAAAAATAAATTATTTTTTTCTTTTTTCATTTCATTATTTTATTTCATTTTACTTTTTTTACGGAAAAGGTGTTGTTAAGGAGAAAGGGAGAGGGATAGACACCCCCACCATTGAATCAACAAGCTAGGAGTGCAGCATGAAGCAGCGTGTAACAAGGACAAACAAATAAGAAAAACTGCTCGTCTGTTCAGGTAAACTTACCGATATTGATACATCGGTACGGGTGGTGTGACAATGAATAAACCTTAAACACAATCAGTTAAATAACTTGTAAAATTATTTAAGATGCGCTGTTCAATAAAGCCCAAAATAAGAATTTGGCGAGGTACTGAAATGTCAAAGAATCAAGAACTCTCGTTCAGTGTGAATGGTACGTCTTTAAAAATTATTTTTTATTCTTAAAAGAGCTGTCATAGTTACTTAAATAACTTATCAATCCACGCCTGCAATTACCCATAATCCACGCAATCCTGGTTCTGTAGTCATGCAGCGTTTAATGTAATTGGAATAACTAATGTTGCGTTAGTTGAGAAACGCACTCCGGTAGTCACTTTGCCCAGGCAGGCTTATTAAAGATTGTATACGTAGAAATATCTTTTTGCGATTGTACGATTTATACAATAAAAAAAAAAAACAGTCAATGGATTAAGTTATCATTTATTCACTTCCTACGCTCTGTAGTACATGTTCAAGTAACAAAATGCTATAACTTACAAATGAGATTTAAATACTATAGTATGGTTAATACGTTATTAATTATCATATGTAGAACCATATAGCGCTAAAAATGATTCATGAAAGTAACATCTCTATGAAAACGAACAGCACTGCTCTTAATAAACCTGTTGTGTAAACACTTTTGAGATTGCTTCTTATTGTCATTGTTCAAATCACACTACACGTTTTTGTGTCTTCTAGAAGTGTTGATTACAGTAGTCGTACACCAACACGATGGCAAACACAATGACAAACTTGTGGAAGACATGGAAGGTGAAGTTCCTCAGAGAATGCCCATTGTGAACGACGTGGGGCGCTTCTAGACAAGCGTACAGAGCGGCGGTGAGTCCCGCGAGCCAGGCAGCGGACTCCCAGTCACGATAGGACACACTGTAATACTTCCTAGAGTGAAAATAAGTTATTTGAAATGTAGAACTATTAAAATTCAAAAGTTTAAAATAACTTTACTGTATAATGGTAGGATCATATATAATTATTTTGTTTTCAAAAGAATTAGTGAAACCTGAGCATGTGTAATCTATGATACGTATTTATCAGCCAGCATAATGAAAAGGTAAAAATCCATTCTCAACTCAATCTTCCCATCAATATTGGGAATAAAAAAAGGTCTTGGTTCATTAATTTTCACAGTGTATGTTTTATTTCACTTCACGCGAATCACACGTTTCTACTCGACGTGTTTTGGAATACTTACTTGGTCAAGAAAGACATGATTAAAACCAGACCTACGTCTGATATCAGGGCAGCCGCGAAGAACCTCGCTCCATGCCAACTGTGCCATGGGGTGCGGTCATTGTACCAAAGTGTACTAATCAACTCGGCGACAATGACACACACAACCACGCCGATACTAACGCTGATATTGATATCTGCCATTATGTACCTGCAACATCAGAGAATAATCACAATAATCATCAGCCATTATAATATAACGATCCATATATATATATGGATATATATAATATATCGTGCGGTATTATCCATCACATGTTCACTATTATAGACCTGACAGACATGAAATCATAAATTAGACAAGCATCGCTGATAGTCTTTATCGCTGATTGGTTCGGGTTGGAGTTTGATCTTTACGAATTATACATGAAGCGTGTAGTTCTGGCGTTTTTGAGGCTACTTAAAAGAGGTCAATAATACTAGAAAAACCCATGTCTTGTGCATCCGTAAATATCCTCCGAGATGCCTTGATATCACATAGTAATAGTGGTTCTAAATCATCATAATTGTCACTATGAAAAAACTTCAGGGTGGAAAATACGTATGCACAAAAACTCACCAGTTGTCTATACACAAGTTCAGCGCCTTACAGTGGAGGTACAAGAGAGTTCGCTCAGTTAACTTGCAAGCTTGCTAGGGGACGCGGCTTTGACCTATAAAACCTGAGGGTTTGAAGAGCGTCTATCCACTACAGCGTGTATATTATGTTTATATTGTTTGTTGACATGACATACCTGAAGTAGGAATTTGATATCTGGGTGACCTAACAATGTTCTAAAGTAAGCGGCTTAGATATAATTTGATAGCATATTTACTTTATAACTTAAGACAGGCGATAATAATTAGCGTTTCGATTACGTGGAAACGGCATCAGCGGGCTGCAACCATTATAACTAAGAGATGGGCTTCAGAGTTTTAATTCAAAATGTGGTGGGCGTATACATGTCAGGTCAAGAGGTGTGGCCATTAACCAACACAGAATTTAAAAAAATATGAGTATAATATGAGTATAAATAGACAGAAATAGGTTAATTAGAATTACAAATAAATACAAGAATGAGAGTAAAAGAGTGAATCTACATTATAAAAGATAAAAAAGCTAAACGAAATAATCTTAAAATATCATTAAATCGCCTGCTCATTGCTAATAAACAGCTACCGGAGGCACGTACTGTACCTGATAGAGTGTGCCTTCGCTTGTTTTTTTTTGTTTTTGTTTTATGTCACGTAACTAACACACCCGTCTCCAATATCGACCCGATACAGATCCCAATGGATGGACATTATGTGTTGATTGTAGCCTGTCTTCAAGGTGAAAAGTTCAAATCATAATTTGTCCAAAAAGTCGATTCACAGGCAACATTCATTTATTTATTTATGTGTTTATTTAATTCCGTTGCATACATGTCTTTTTATTGTTGACATTGTTTAGTGGTCACGCAGGTTGTAAATATATCATAAAGTCGGTGCATGCAGTGCAATCAGGGGTTAGTGGGTTATTTCATTTTTACGACCTTGAATTTTGCATCTTTGAATGAAGCAAGGGGGTGAGATCGCTATTATGATGGCATGTATTAAACTGTCTTAGTAAATTGTTTTTAAACTGATAGCCTATGGGGAAAGAGATAGAGATATGGAAAAAGACCAGAACAGTTTATTGTACACTATTCCAAATACCAGATTCGCGTTCAGTTGAACATGCAGGGTTACCATTGCATCTTTCGCAATCATTTTCTCTGTATTTGTGTGGCCATCGTATTTTATTCAGCATCCTATGTGCATTTCGCATATAACGTAGACTTACTGTATTTCAGACTTCCCTACGTCTTCCTACAGAATCCCCTCCCCACCCTACCCCTGTCTGACAGTAAAATAAGTGTCCTGAATTGTCAAGAGGGATTTATGGTTTTTAAGGTCTAAAGCGGAAAGGATAAGTAGCTTTGCAGGTTATTTAGGTACAAATATTATTACTTTTTACCGTAAAGAAGTCAGTTTTGCATGGGTTACATTGTAGTTTCTTTCTTGAAGAAATTTCTTGGCGTCCTTAGCAATGTCATTGACTTTAATACCCCACTAACACTACCGTTTTGAAAATCTGTGGAAATTTTTCTGGGGAAAGTAATATTTCTCGACTGCATTACCTTATTAGAGATTATAAATATAAAAGCCAATATTTATCCCACATTTAATTATAATAACGGAAAACGCTTCACCGTGATTCCAAACCTTTAAAAATTGTGTACTGTTATATCATAAATATCGTAACTTTGTGCATCTTTGCATATGCCACAGTGTACATGTAAGTGTCAAATGATTGCGCCTTGCATGTAAAGGTCTGAAAATTCAATTAATAAGTAAAATTCTAAAACCGCTACAAAACCAGCTCTTTCCTTTGCCTAGATCAATCCAAAACGAAGTATTTTTTCTTTGCAGGCATAAGCACATGTCATTCACAAAGGATATAAAAAATAAGTCACCCTAAGATCTAATAAACGGTATATTAGATCTTAGAGTCACCAAAGAGTCCTTGCGTGATCTTTGGAACGTTAAGATAACTAGGACTGTCTTGAATGTTTAACTCTTCAATGGGAGAAGATCCATTACAATGTTGATGCTGCACGTGTGGAAGGGAGAATGTTTGTGAGAACTAAGTCTGGTGTTATATGGTAAACACAGTGCAATATTTGAAAATATAAGAGGTAGGACGGCCTTTAGAGTGTACATTATTATTTTAGTTATATAATATATATATATATATATATATATATATATATATATATATATATATATATATATATATATGGGNTATTATATATATATATATATACACATTTGATATAAATGTTGACGTACCTCGATCTTCAACAAGCAGGGTTTTGCAGTGTTAGTACATGTACACTGTACATGTAAATGGTGGAAGTTCGTGTGTATTTGGGTAAATAAGTTGTCCATATTTAATGTATGTTTATACATGTTGTACTTTGCAGTTTTGCTAAAAAGCACACCTAATGGAACCAAAAGACTTCTCTCCCTTCCTAACACATGGTATCACGTTTGGCACCTACACTGATGACGAGATTTTAGGTCTGAGTGTGAAGGAGTTGACCAACCCCCAGTCATTTGATTCCCTGCAACACCCTACCAGTGGCGGACTGTACGATCCAGCTCTCGGTATGTATGTATATGCAGTCAGGGTTTAAAAAAAGAGTGCACTTTAGCATTGTACACTTCTGATGTGTTATTTAAGAATTGTTACTTGTCTTACAACTTTATTTTTACATTAAAATTCCAGATGTGTAATATGCACACATTTTGCAATTATCACATGTACAGGCAAAGCCAAAAGAATCCTTTGGGACTAAAGCTGTCAGTTGTAATGTGAATTTTTGCACCATTGTTACAACATCCTTTGGGTAAAACAAGGTGTTTTCACTCTCAGGTCCACAAGACAGAGATGACCAGTGTGAGACCTGTGGTCAGATGAGCCAGTGGTGTCCAGGCCACATGGGACATATATCCTTGCCATTACCTGTGTATAACCCTGTGTTCTTTAAGAACCTATTCCAGGTAGGCAAATGAGTAAATATAATCTGATAGTTTCATTAGCTGTGGTTTAGTTATGTTAGTGAAAATAGAATTAAACTTGAACTTAAGAAGTATGGAAAATATTCAATACCTTATAGTCCATATATTTTTGTTTTAGTTATTTTGTTAGGTCAAACAGCATCAAAGGCTGGCCCAAATAAGTGTGTCTGTCTGCTTGGTATATTGTAAAGAGGAAGCTTGGCATTTTTAATTATATGCTTGGCTTGTATGTTTTTCTGTCCAATTCTTTTTTCATTCTTTTTTCTTTCAGATTCTGAAAGGCACATGCTTTTCTTGTAACAGATTGCTTGCCAGGGGTGCCCAATGTTCTCTTATCACCCACCAGCTGACTGCTTTAGATCATGGGTTACTGCACATTGTAGGGGAGATGCAGGACTTGTATTCTAATGTACTGAATGAACAGGGAACAGATATAGGCATGGAGGATACGATACAGAGACAGCTGGAAGAGTGCCTCCAGTCGGCACTCGGAGTGAACATAGAAAGTAAGCACATCAAATAATGCACTTTGAATGAATACAGAGAGATGATAATCACTGGTAAAAGTTAGTCCCTATACTTTCAACGAACTCCAGGAGGGATGCATTTTGAACTTTTGTGTAATTTATTTATGGAGCCTAAGTTATTCCTGACTTAAAGATTACATACTTTGTAATTCTCAGACTTAACTGTTTTTGTGAAAATGATTTTGAAAACAGACTAATAAAAAGCTACAATTTTAAATAAAACTGATCAATTGATATATTTTCTGCAAATGTTGTAAAACATCAAGAAATTACAATAGGGATAGTGTACTGTACTTATTTTTATTTTATTTTTGTTTTTTCAAGATGGTAACTCCTATCAAGTGAAACACATCACTGAAATGAAGCAGCAACTAATCAAACAATTTCTCAAGGACCACCTTATACCAAAAGGCAAAATATGTGGACACTGCAAGATGCCAGTGAAGCCTATGCGATCAGAACACAACACAAAAATCTTTTTCCAGAAAGGACTAGATAGAAAAAGTGCCAGGGAAATGATTGAGAAGAAAAACAGACAGAAACAGCAAAGAAAGCAAGTGTTATTAATGTTGTTTTGAAATATGATAAACTGTGTTGACTCTACATTTACCTGACTAAATGATAGGGAACACATTCTGAATGATTTATATGCTTTTTGAATTTCAAAATTAAAATTATTCAATTTTGTGTAAAAGTGAAGATGTTGGTAATATATTCCAGAAAATAAGTTCTGATCTGAAAATGATGCAAGTATGAATATTTTTTTGTTTTCTAGGCAAGCCCTGCAGGAGGGTAATTCTGAATACTTGGAAGATGAAGTAGTCGAAATGGAAGATGAAAAGAATGAGCCTTCAGAAGGTAAAAATAGACATGGAGAAGAACAAAGATTTCTTAAAACTAAATTTAAACATCTCCATAGCAAGCAGGCATAAACTAGAGCCAGTGCTGAGAGTAAAATCAATGATTTAGAAAATGCTTCATCTAAACTTTTATATACAGATTATTGACATGTTGAGTAAGGAGAGGTCATCTTATTTCCAGATTTAAATGAAAAGGAAGTGTCTGCAATCAGCGAACAGCTGTACTTGACACCTATGGAGGCACGCAGTCACATACGAAAAGTGTGGAGTAATGATAAGGCAGTTTTCATGAAACTGTTTGGGGCTTTAATTATGAAAAACTCACACAAATACCCAACAGATATCTTCTTCTTGGATGTTGTGCCTGTAGCACCAAACAGATTTAGGCCGGTAAAAATGTTGTCTTAGAATACTAATATAACTGTTTCAGTTGAAATACACATGCTATAATGTAAGTACCATAAAAGAGAAAATTGTGACATTTTTTTTTTTTTTGAAATCCAAGCATTACAGTAGCTTTTTTAAGAGAAAAAAAGTTCCAAATATTGTTTGATTCATTTGGAGAAGATTATATGTGTGATTGAACAGACATTTATCTTTCGTAATGTAGATGGCTGTGATGAAAGAGAGAAAATATGAACATCCCCAGTCAGGGAATCTTTGTAAAGTTCTCCTAGATGCCATTACTATACGTCAGATATTGGCAGATATTCAGAGGTCAGAGAAAGAAGGTGCTGATATAACACGCTCTGAAGAAGAAACGGTGAGTGGGCTGTAGTTTTATTAATTGTGTTTAGTTGTACAAGTTACAAAT
Organism: Lingula anatina; assembly: GCF_001039355.2. The sequence continues at coordinate 446,144 of NW_019775480.1, read as the reverse complement.
AAATGCCCGCGTTTTAACAAATTTTGAATATCATCATTGCGAGAAATAAAGAAAAGGCTGGACTAAGTGATGTTGGTGCATAGTAGATGAGGAAACAAACAGAAACCTGTTAAATGATGGTCAAATAATTAGTAACCAGAAGGATAATTGTAAACAAGATATATATATATATATATATATATATATATATATATATATATATATATATATATATATATATATATATATATAAACTAATCACATTGGGTTTATGTAAAAAACTATTGTTCAGCCAAATTATTTAGTCTACATGGATTATTTAAAGTGTATTGTATATTTATCTCTTTCAGACTCTTCTTGAAAGTGTTCCTGGGAAAAGTCTGACAGAAAAGCTACAGAATGTCTGGGTCAGGATGCAAACCCACGTGAACTGTGTAGTGGACAGTGAATTAGATAAAATGTCCACTGATAAACACCCAGGAATAAAACAGGTTAGAGTCAGGAAAAAACAACGGAGGATTATCTAGTTTAATTGTTTTTGGATAAAATTCTTATTTACAGGAGGTGCACTATTTTCCCAAAACAAAATGTATATTCAGTCCATTTTTCTAAAAAAAAATGGTGAGGTAAAAATTTGAAACCATTTTCCTTATAATTGTTCTATAGCCCATTGCAAAAAAAAATTAAATGCCTCCCCTGCTTGATATTTAGATTTGCTAAGATTATTGTCACGATGTTTTTTAGAGTGAACTAAATGTTTAGATTGATTATCAGACTTTGGTTGTATGAAGCACAGATCCCCTTGTCATTTGACAGATCTTCATCTAGATGTTAAGCTGCCAGCTTATGTGAATCATAAATGATATTTCTAGTTACTTGAGAAGAAGGAGGGTCTGTTTAGGAAGCACATGATGGGGAAGAGGGTGAACTATGCTGCTAGATCCGTCATCTCACCAGACCCTTATATTAACACCGATGAGATAGGGATACCGATGGTGTTTGCTCTTAAACTGACCTATCCTCAGCCGGTCACTCCTTGGAATGTCCAAGAGCTGAGGCAAGCTGTCATCAATGGACCAAGGCAACATCCTGGGTAAGGAACTGCAGTTGAATGGAGCTAGTGTGTGATGCTGAATTCCATACAGTTAAGAAGTTAAATACTTCCGAATTGTGATTTCAACCAATGGGCCATTTTTTTTTCACTTAAAATTTCATTTCAAATTGTTTTAAACTGTTATAATTGTTAGGCCTATGAAAGGAAATATATGGATGAATATATATTAAAAAAACGTGATGGAATGCATTCAAAGTTGTTTTATTACATATCATATATTATCTATCAGCTGATATGATCTGGTGTTGTAGTGCTGTATTTGCTGAAAATGAAACTTATAATTGTTAGGCCTATTAAAGAAAATGTATTGATTGAAAATATTTGAAAACATGACAGAATGGATTTAAAATTATTACATTTCATGTATTATCTATAAGCTCATATGATCTGGTGTTGTAGTGCTGTATTTGTTGAGAATGAAGATGGCACCAGGATCATGTTGAACCCCACAGATGTCAGACAGAGGGAAGCCATAGCCAAAGAACTGCTGACACCAAGCACATTTTATCATGGACCCCCAGAGAGCAAGAAGGTAAACTGGGCAACAGTCTCAAGTCTTGTGTCAGTAGTGTATTTGGATCAATTACTGAAATAATTCTCATGCCAGGAAATGATAACACATTTTGTTTGGGGGGCTGGCAATTAATAGTTCTGTAATTTAGGACAGACGTGTCAGCAGCAAACTGATTTGTTGAAAATGATGCTTTGGAAATTAATTTTAATATATTTAATGTATCAAATGAAAGTTTATTATTACAGGTGCTACGGCATTTAAAGAATGGAGATGTTCTGTTGTTAAACAGGCAGCCAACTCTTCATAGACCAAGTATACAGGCACACAAGGTATGTAAGTCAAAACAGATAATCAGGAGTGTTATTTTTTTAAATAATAGTTATGTTATGTTAGGTTTGGTAACTCAGAAAAATAGAATATACAATCACTTTTACATAAAGATCTTGGTGTCATACATGCATGTTATTTCCAGGCCCGTGTGTTGCCAGCGGAGAAAACATTACGTCTTCATTATGCCAACTGTAAGGCCTACAATGCTGACTTTGATGGAGATGAAATGAATGCTCACTTTGTCCAAGATGAGATAGCCAGGGCTGAGGCTTACACAATAGGTAATCTCACACACATCCTCTTGTTTGTATTTTTGTATTTTTTTTGTTTGTCATCATAACATATGATCCATTTTTTGTTACACTTTAATTATGGCTACCTGTAAACATTTAGAATATTTGATATGTTTCCAAAAGTTTTTCCATACATAGTTTTCTTGTATTTTAGCCAGCACCAACTTCCAGTACTTGGTCCCCAAAGACGGGACACCACTTGCTGGCCTGATTCAAGATCACATGGTCTCTGGTGTGATGCTTACTATGAGAGGGCGGTTCTTTAGCAGGTGAGTGATAGGTCACATAGTCTTTGGCATGATGCTCACAATGAGATGGATGTTCTTTAGCAGGTGAGTGACAGGTTGCAGTCTTTGGCATGATGCTCACAATGAGATGGATGTTCTTTAGCAGGTGAGTGACAGGTTGCAGTCTTTGGCATGATGCTCACAATGAGAGGGCGGTGCTTTAGCAGGTGAGTGATAGGTCACATAGTCTTTGGGATGATGCTCACAATGAGAGGGAGGTTATTTAGCAGGTGAGTGGCAGGTCCGGTACAAGATCATGTGGTCTTTGGCCTGATGCTCACTGTTAGAGAGTGGTTCTTTAGTAGGTGAACAGCAGGTCAGGTACAAGATCACTTTGTCTTAGATGAGGTGCTGGATCATCCCCTTCCATAGTAACCAATGTTTATTTAATATAAATAAATAAATTATTCATGACTGTCAACCTGATACTGAGGATTGTAAATTATGTACAGCTTTTGTTTAAAGCACATGAAATAATCAGTTTACCAGACTTGTTATGATATCTTTATTTCAGAGGGGACTACCAGCAGCTTGTATATGCCGCACTTACAGATAAATATGGACCAGTGAAGATGCTGAGACCAGGGATGATAAAGCCAGTGAAATTGTGGTCAGGAAAACAAGTAAGTCATCACCATCTCTCACCATGATAGATAAATACTAAAATACGTAACATATTATCTAGGATTAACTATAGTATCATTTGTTTCCCAGGTCCTCTCTACTGTGCTGCTGAACCTGATTCCTGAAGGCAAACCAGCTTTGAACCTGCATGGCAAAGCAAAGATAGCCGGCAAGGTGAGAATTTCTCCTATTTGGATCTCCTTTTTTCTCTAGAAAACTGCCTCCTCTATTAACTGCACCAAGCATTACTTGTAATACATTGAAGAGGGGAAGCATACAAATTAATATTTTAGAGTTAAAATGCAGTCAACCTTTCCATTTGTTTTACAACTCACCTTTGTAATGGTTATGTGACTGTTATTAAAAACAATTCTGCATTCAACTCTTTTTTGAACAAATGAAACTTTTTATTTGACAAGAAAAAATAAGTTTATTTGTAATATAAGTACCTAAACATGACCTATGATATGAACCAAACTGATTTCTTCAGAACTGGTTAGCTGGTCAGCCAAGGGCATGGTTGGCCGGAGGACAAGCCCTGAAGGATGAGTCCATGAGTGAATCTGAGGTGGTCATCCGGTCAGGAGAACTGCTGTGTGGGGTACTGGACAAGGGGCACTATGGACCCACACCATATGGTTTAGTGCACTGTTGCTATGAGGCAAGTATGGATGGGACTGCGTAATAGCATTGCAGGATTAATGTCAAATGGTTGTCCATTTTGTACATGTTGGAATGTTTTGTTACTTGAATAATGTAACTTCCTCATCTTAGTACTGTCTTCTTGCTACAAACATGCAACATGATAATGCACAGGGACGTTCTTGTAATGTCTTCTCTTCTCACAGATAAGTACAATACTAATATAGAATGACATGTCTTTTCTTTTTGTAGCTATATGGAGGAGTAGTGGCCTGCAAACTGTTGACAAGTTTAGCCAAACTCTTTACAACCTTTCTTCAGCAACATGGGTTCACTTTAGGCCCTGAGGATATTTTGGTGACCCCACAGGTAAACAAGTTGAATCAAGGTGTTGCGTCTAAGAATATGTTAATGTTGCTCTGTCCTTATTCTTTTTACTTTAAGTGCTATCAGCTGATTACTGCTGTGAATATATTTGAAGATAAAGTATTGTATTTAAAAAAAGATAAATATTCAAGACTTTTCTCTTCCCCTCTCTTGTAGGCTGACGTGAAGAGAAAGAAGAATGTGGATGCCTCTCGGCTGTGTGGGGATGAGGCAGCAGCCAAAGCCATGGGTGTAGATTCCCCAGACGACACTAAAACCCTGCTGCAGAAGTTAGAGAAAGCACATTACAACAGAGATGGCCGCCACATGATGGAGCTAGACCTGGCCATGAAGCAGAAAACAGATGAATATCAGAATAACATAGCAAAGTGAGATTGTGTTATAGTGACTCTTTGCATAAATGTGTAATATTATATTTTATAAAGTAAGGCCACACTTTTTNTCTGTAATGCAAAACGAATACCACGGAATGCCCCATATATATATATATATATATATATATATATATATATATATATATATATATATATATATATATATATATAAACAAATCACATTGGGTTTATGTAAAAAACTATTGTTCAGCCAAATTATTTATAAATAAAATTATAAATAAAAAATACGATAGTCAATATATTTTGTTATTTTTTTAAACATAACTTTGACTTGCTTATTTCTTGTTGTTATAGAGTTTGTATACCACATGGGCTACAGAAAATATTTCCAAATAATAATTTACAGTTAATGGTCCAGTCTGGTGCTAAAGGGTCATCAGTAAGTACATATTTCATTTCACTTTTATCACATAGGAATTCTGTTTAACACATGATATAAACTCATGCATCTCAAAAAAATTTTTAGTCGGAGCATAGATGGAGCAGTTGCCTTCAGCTTAGAGTCTGTTCTTTATTGTGGCATTAATCAAGGACTTCTTTTCTGTTCCCTATGCCTGTTGGAAAAGTTGCTTTGAATCTCTGATTATGAATGTGTTGTTGTATGTGTTTCAAAGACAAATGCATTTCTTGTTTTCATAATGTTCTCAAAATATTAGCTTTTTAGTGTGGCAATTCTCTTCATTATTCAGTATGATACACAATTTGATCTTACATTTGCATTATATGTATATTTTTACTCCTAGGTGAACTGTATGCAGATCTCCTGCCTTCTAGGTCAGATAGAACTGGAAGGTCGTCGACCCCCTCTCATGCTCAGTGGAAGGTCATTGCCCTCTTTTCTTCCCTATGACACATCCCCCAGGGCGGGAGGGTTTGTGGACGGCAGGTTTCTTACAGGGATCAGACCTCAGGAATATTTCTATCATTGTATGGCAGGCAGAGAGGTATGACTAGCCATTGTGACACATATCTCTGCTGTTAATAATTAATAATAACTTATTCAGTTATATATGTATGTAAAATTCACATCAGAAATTCTGATCTCTTCAGATGGATAACAAAGTAAAAAAAAAAAAAATAATAATATTAAAATCATCAATTTTCATCCACTGAGATGTGAAAATAAAACAAGATATGGAGATGGGTGCATAAATATGAATAGATTGAAACTGTAAGTGATTATTTATTAGAAATAGATGCAAATTTCGAATGTAACATTTATTTTCACCAATGTCCAGACTCAGCATAAATTTGCCTTGCTGTACATGTAGGCATTGTCTTATATTTAACCATCTGTTGAATCAGTTCGTAACCTTTTTGCACAGTGTGTAGTCTGTTTGGCAGAAACAAAGATCTCTCATTAGAAACTTCATAATTGCAGGGTTTGATAGACACAGCTGTGAAGACCAGCAGAAGTGGCTACTTACAGAGATGTATCATCAAACATCTGGAGGGTATTATGGTCAACTATGATATGTCAGTGAGGGACAGTGACGGCAGCGTGGTCCAGGTACTGTGGGAAATGACGTGTTGCCATGAAAAGTATTAAAATTATATAGTTGTTGTAATGTGATTCAACTGAATGTTAGCTTATATTAATTTTTTATTAAATGAAGTATACTAAACACTATCCAATTTTAAAATTTTCTATATATGTGTTGTTGTTTTAGAGATACAAAGGCCAAAATCAAAAACAAAAGCAAAAATTAAGTATTGCTTTTATTTACCCGATTTAGCAGTCTCAGAAACCTTATGGGATAGTCATTTGCACTGCTTGCAGTAATAGAATAAAGAAAAATGAAATGCTTCTCTCCAGGTTGTTAAATTATAGATTAAGTCTAATTTGATTTTCTTTTTCAGTTTCAATATGGTGAAGACAGCTTGGACATTCTGAAAACACCATTCTTAAACAAGAAACAGTTTCCCTTCCTAATAAGCAACCAGAATGTTGTCCTTAATGAGACAGAGTTGAAGAGAACAGAAAGCATTGTGGACACTACCACAGCTGGAACACTGCACAGAAAGGTGAAATAGATTTTCAGGAAGAAAAGGGCGGGTGTTTGGTTAACCACATAATTTTTATATATGTATACATAATTTAAAGCAGAAAATATGTATCACATTGTTTTACAATAATTGTAGAAAAGGATATATATTCCATTATTTCGTAAAATTATTTTAGAATTTGACATCTTGCTTACTAAGTGCAATTTCTGACAAACTCAGGATTTGATTTTGTAAGAATTTGTTTGAATTGTATCACATTGCATTGAGATTTTTTTATGCTGTATTTTCAGAAATGAAAATGTGTTTATGTCTCTAAGCATAAGTGCATGCTATATGTCTTTTTCAAAGTTTTAAATGACACAGTTGTTAAATTGATATTCATTTTGCCTTTGTAAGCTCAAAAAGTGGCACAAAAAGAACCCCAGTTCATCCAAGACAAGGACATCTGGATTCCTTAGCTACAGTCAGAAGGTGTGGGGTTCTATCACTGAGCAGCACCCAGACACTGAGCTGGGAAGTCATGGGAGAAGTAAAGCCACTGAGGCTGTATGTGCAGCATGGAGGCAGCTTGAGGAGAAAAAGAAAAGAAAGTTAGAGAAACGCCACTCTTGCTGCCCAGACCCTGTGGCAGCTGACCTTAGCCCTGCACGATATTTTGGATCTCTTTCTGAAAGGATGCTTGAAACAATGGATGAATATATCAAGACAAATCCTGATAATGTATGTAACATTGTTTATGTTGGTCAAATAGAGTTAGAAATAGAGAGACTTCCACAAAATATTTAAGAAGTCTGATTGCACAAATTCTATTTCTTTTTTTTTTTTAAATATTTGTATTATTGGATGCCTTAACTTTCTGCACATGTTGATAATATTCACAATATTACAGCCCTTAAGTTAGTTAGAGTATTGTAAAAGGATTAGAAATAAGCAACTGCATGACTTCTTAATTGTGGTTGTTACTTGTTTCATGGCTGCATATTTTAATGAGTTCAGTTCCGCTTGTGGGTAGCATTTTCATAGTAGTAAATATGTTCTATTTCAGTTGTTGGTAGATGACACTGAGACTCCGGTCACTCCTGGGCACATCTCTACTGACCGGTTCAAGACAATGCTCTTCTCAAGAACTATGAACTGTCTAGCTGAGCCGGGGGAAGCTGTAGGGTTACTTGCTGCTCAGGTAAGTTCATTCTTATCTTACATTTCTCAAATATTTTGAAATTAATGTTTGGGCAAGTATACATGACTTTGCATCATTTTGAAAACCTATTTTGTTTTTATCAAAAAATAATGTATTTATATTTATTTATATATTTATATTTATATGCATGTGGCATAAATATTTCAGTCTATTGGAGAGCCTTCCACACAGATGACACTGAATACTTTTCACTTTGCTGGGCGTGGTGAAATGAACGTAACTCTGGGTATTCCTCGACTGCGTGAAATCCTCATGGTTGCTAGTGCCAATATAAAGACCCCAAACATGGACATCCCCATCCTCAACACTGAATATGCTAAAAAGAAAGCCAAACCACTGCAGCTCAAGTTGAACAAGGTTGTTTTGGCTCAGGTGAGTTTGTTTTGTTTGGTTGAGTGACACATGAGTGTGGTAGTTGAGATTAAGTGGAAGACCAGGTTATTGTGTTAGTTGGATTATTGTTAGCTATTGTTATTACATTGCAAGGCTTGAATATACTTGTTATTACTTAGATATAGTACAAACAATTCATAAAGATATATTAACAAACCAGTATCTGTAAAATTTCACCATGTGTTGCTATTTCAAAATTGTTAACTGTTCTGCTGTATTTTCAGGTGCTTGAAGATGTAAAAGTGTGTGAATATTTGGCTGTGAAAAATAAGGTGTAAGTTTTTTTTAAAGACACTCCACTTCACTGCTGATCCTTCAGATATTTGGAATCATAATCATTGGATGTGGTAAAACTGGAATTATTTAAGATTGCGTTTGCTCAGGGTTGATTAAGGAATGCTAGGTAAATGATATGTGCACAAACCAAAAAACTACTTCAGAATTAAAATTCATCACAATTTTAATTTATAGTGTAGATATTTCTTCTTCCAGAGATAAAAGCAGGATGTACAGGCTGACTTTTAAGTTTCTACCATATGAAACCTACAAAAAGGACTTCTGTGTCACCCCGAACAAGGTGCTGTCTTACATGGAAAAGAAATTCATCAGACATCTGTGTGATGCTGTGAAAAAGAGAATCTTGGAACTGTCAAAGGCAAAGTAAGTAGCTACTGCAGGATCATATGTAAGTTTTGATTTTAATGATGTTTTCTATGGTATGTGATATGTGTATGTTGCAGCTGAATATTCACCGTGTGGCTTGTGATGGGTACAGCTCAATAGATTTAATACTTCCAGACATCTGCATTCTTAATTGAGATTTTAAACTTGTCATTCCCACTAAATGACTTGACAGTATTACTTAAATCAATATAAATATTAAAACCTCAAGAATTAGGATCAAGTCTGATTAGGATTCTTATCAGTGTGCACATCTTCATGTGCTTATTTCATAAGCACCGGAATTAGACATTTTTGCCCTATTCTCTATCAATTTCTTACCTGCACTTTGCAGAATGGTAAGTACTGCCACAGTAGTAGAGAGAAAAAGACCTCAGACAGAAAATGAGCCTGTTAACAACACTGCCAATGAGGAGGATGATCTGGCATCTGATGATGACTTGAATGATGGGGATGCTGCTGCAGTGAAGGAAAGGGAGAGACAGATGCAGGAGAGAGATTATCAGGGAGAAGAGGAGGAGAAGGAAGAGGTTGGGGAAGAGGAGGAAGAATCAGGTTTTGTATTCATTGTGGTACAGTATATAACAGAGGGAGTTAACCACGAAAAGAGAGATGATAACAATTAATATGATGTAGGAGATGGATGTATGTGATAGACAAGCATATTTTCAGAGCAAATTAAATGTAATCTCTTTGTCTTTTAGTTGCACAGTGCCAAGATTTTTAAATGAAAACTATGAAGTACAAAAAAATTTTCATTTTGTTTTGGTGTGGTAGGTATGGTACTGATGATTTATCTTTGTTTTTTTTTTTTTTAATTTAATAAATATCATATTGTAGATGAAGACCTTGAAGATGAAGACTGGTCTATAGATGGCAGTAGTATCGGTCAGTCAGAGTCAGACATGTCCAGGCCGGTGACTCCAGAACCTGGACTTGCCTCTTCCAAAGTATCAAAGAAAAAGAGTAAAAAGAAGAAAAGGAAAGTGGAAATGGATGAAATCAGAGTGAATGTAAGTTCTTGTTGACATCAAATTGTCATATTGCTTGATTGTAAACTTTGTTTCTTTTAAAATAGCTGAATTATATATTGCACTGTTCCAGGCTGTGCCTTACAGTCACCAGTGGGTACACAGTTAGTCTTTATAATATGCTGTTCCAGGATGTGTTATGCAGTCACCAGTGGGTACATATAGTTATACTATATAATATGCTGTTCCAGGATGTGTTATGCAGTCACCAGTGGGTTCACAGTTATACTATATAATATACTGTTTCAGGCTGTGTTATGCAGTCACCAGTGGGTACATATAGTTATACTATATAATATACTGTTTCAGGCTGTGTTATGCAGTCACCAGTGGGTACATATAGTTATACTATATAATA
>NW_019775480.1:311313-435626 GCF_001039355.2 Lingula anatina | reverse complement strand
CAGTGGGTACACAGTTATATTTTATAATACTAGTATGCTGTTTCAGGCTATGTTATGCAGTCATCAGTGAGTACACAGTTATATTTTATAATACTAGTATGCTGTTTCAGGCTGTGTTATGCAGTCACCAGTGGGTACACAGTTATACCTATGATGCAGACAGTGAAGAGAAGTGTCAGGTCACACTCAAGGTAAGAAGACAAAAACCAGATTATTCTTTCACAACTAAGGTTTTTGTGGTTCACTTCTCTCTAGTATTAAAGATGATTTGAAACAAAAATATCCTCACATTTGAAAAGCAACTTGTGATAATACTAAAATATAGTTTGCATAATAGACTAAATTTTAATTCTATGAATAGATTTTTAAAATTCCCTTATACGTCTGTCTGTTCATGTTGCCAGAGTTGAAGTCAAAATGAGAGCTGTGCACATTTCTCCTTATTTTTTTTTACGTTCTGATTTTATATGTAAAAAATTCTGGCCATTTTAAATGATAATATCCAAATCAATGCAGTCTTGATACAGGCACTGTGTGGCACATTAGTTTCATGTACATGTAAATCTCTCTTGTTTGTTAAATTTTATTTAAGATTAGATAAAAAATATCTATACAGTTCTTGTTTGTCCATGAGTAACTTCAGAAAGACATATATTCTCTTGTTCCAGCTTGCCCTCTCAGACACCAGGTTTGACATGGCCTCTCTGATAGAGAGTGAGGCCAGGCGAGCAGTGGTTCACCAGGTTCAGGGGATCACCAGGGCAATCCTGGGGGAGGTGAAAACACCAGGGCAAGAAGGAACACACCTCAGGACAGAGGGGGTTAATATTGTGGTAAGATCATGTTTGATAAGTGCCCAGTGCAGTGGACACAATGTGCTATTGAGTTCGTTTTTCTCAAGCTAGAGTGGGTGGGGAGGTACTTGAAATTTTTACACATGTACATCTTTTTTATCACAAGTCCAGAACTAGATTATTTTCATACTTGTAAGTGAGCAAAAGACTGGTTCGACTAAGTTTATCAAATTGATTGATTTTACTAAAAATCATCATTGTTGGTCTTTGATTTTAGGAAATGTACCAGTATGACCGTGTCCTTGACCTTGACAGACTGTACACCAATGATATCCATGCTATAGCAGAGACGTATGGTATAGAAGCTGCAGCCAGGGCTATTTTAAAGGTGATACTGATATTCAATTCATTGGCTCTTTAAAAAGTTGGCAAATAAAAAGTAAGTAACTTAACATAAGGAACTTACATTAACATCCTCCTCTCAAAATCTGGGTTTTTGGTGAGCTGAAAAATATATAGAGTAGGCCATTGTGAAAAACTATTTAACTCCAGTTACATGTATAGTAAGCAAAATTTTAAAAATGCTTTTCAGGAATGCAGAGATGTGTTTGCTGCCTATGGCATTCAGGTAGACTATCGACACCTCTCCCTTATAGCAGACTATATGACCTTTGAAGGAAGTTATAAGCCTTTCAATAGAATGGGAATTGAATCCAACTCCTCGCCATTGCAGAAAATGAGCTTCGAAACCACCATGCATTTTCTCAAACAAACCACCATCTCAGGTAAGGTTTTGTGGGAGTCTTGAAGGGGGCCTGATATATTTCTGCTGTGGGCTTATGGGTGCAGTGGTTTTAATGTGAAATAGATATTTCAAGATTCTTTTTAGCAGAACATGCTTTATCACAAATTTTGATTGTCAGATTATTGCACTAACAAACTTTCTTTCTTACTTTCTCACTTTCATTTTGAAGTATAAATGCAAGCATTGGTATAAAGTCAAATATTTGTTTTGTTATTTGTCTTTGAGAATGGTATTTCAAATTTAATTGCTTTACTTGTGTTTACAGGTTCCAAGGATGATTTGAAGTCTCCGTCTGCCCGTCTGGTAGTAGGCAGAGTGGTGGATGTGGGTACAGGAAGCTTTGGACTGAGACAACCACTCATAGTATCATAACATGCATGATGAACATGATTGGTACTAATGTATAAAATAGGCATTTGTTTCATTTCATTAAAGATATTTAAGAACAGTCTTTGAAAGGGCAATGGATGACGAATGTGAAACGTGTGACTTTGAATATGTTAACTGAGTGATCACTGGTTGTGGTGAAGACAACCTTGGACAATATTTCTCAGCATAACAGTCCACCAGGTATTGGCTCAACAGTATGGAATGAGACTAAAACAAGTCAGAATCAAGAACAATTAGTCATTGAAATTTTCCCATCTCCATTGAATGCCTACTAGTAGGGAGAAACAGACACTGAGGTTAATCTTTGGAGGACATATTTATGTAAATGTTTAAGCACAGGAAGGATAGGACATGGCATTAGGTGCTGGTTCATTACCTAAGGGGATGTGCAGAGTGGAGTGGTTTTGGCTGGAGTTAAAAAGTGAACTAGTACAACAGGTGAACTGCTATGGAATCCATCCAAAAACAACATCTTCATGCTGTGACTTAGTGGTTGCATTAGACCTGTTTGAAGTACAAAGAGAATATCACATTTACAGGCATTCAGAATGGGTAGTGCTTGGTGTACATCATGTACTTTATTGTGATAATTGAAGACAAATGTACACTTATTTTTGTTAAGATAAAAAGGTGCAAGTGCAAATTATTTTACTGAGTAACTGTTTTTCATTAAAATGAGATGTATAACTTTCGTAAAATGTCTTTTGTTATTTAAACAAAATAGAATAAAAAAATGAACATGCCATTTTTTTTCAGTAGTTTTATTTGTTATATTTATTTACATGAGAGAAAGGTACATCTATCAACAATATTGATACAAAGTGATTGTACAGCGCAATTTATTTTCCTGAGAAATTTGACATCTAATTAGACAGTTTTGATTTTCAAGCTATTTATGAATCTGTATGAAATGCCAGTGACCATATAGAAACGTCTAGTTACCTGCTTGCTTAATGTATTTACCAATTTATTTTGGAATGTTTTTTTTTTTTTTTTTTTGTTTCTGCTAAAATGCAACTCTTCATTTACATTTACCAGTGTGACATGGCTCTCCTGCACATGTGACACTTAATCTTGGATATTTGTGTCACCGTTACCAAATTTCTCATCAAACTGAATGTAACGCTACCCAAGTTAAACCACAGGGCGCATGTCAAACTTTCTTCATGCTATATGACCAATCTTTAACACACAAACACCTCCTTCAACTTCACTCTGCTTTAGTATCGGCAAGGAGACGGCTTCATATAGCTAAGGTCCTGTGAATCCACCTTTTGCATTTGTTTTCTCACTATGGCAAATTGAACTGGAATGTTCGCAGCTGTGACAGCTCAATCCTGGGTAATGTGCAGTAACAATGTAACAGCTAGCCCAGACAGGAATGTTTTAATTTTAACTCTTAATGCTGCCTATTTTAGAAGACTGCACAAGATTTTTTTTCGGCGGAAAATGGAACTTCTATCAAACTTAAAGCTAATTTAATGTTGCATGCCTTAATAAGTCCCTTCTACCCATGGGTCATTTCCCCCAGTACCAGATAAGGTGTCTGCATACAGTTGGTTTATCACGCAATACATGTATATCATCTTAGCATACAAGACGTGGCTGAGTGCCAAGTTACAAATTACTGATATCCGTAATATACCCATTACACATTATCAGATTGCAAAAATGGGGCAATGGCCGTTACAGAGACAAAGATGAACTTGGTGTCTCTTAACATTGTAAGGCATCAATTTAAGAAAAAAAAAATTTAATTACTGCTGTTTACAATATGGTTTATTATTATGTTGCCAGTGACAGGTGCCAAAAGAGTCATATAGGTATATGACACTGCACCTGCCATTTCAAAGGTAGACGACTTTCTCTTCATCCTGCACCTTGATGCTGTTGTTAAGAGTCAAGATTTTTTTTGATGAAATATTTGTTTTAGCTTGGTACTTGAAATGTGAAGGTTGTACACAGAGACCTATGTTTCAGTTATCTATTTTGTCTTCTTTGCTGAGAATAGCAACTTCTTGATGAAAATTTGATAAATGGCTCATTATTTAAGGGGAAAAAAATCCACAGCAGAGGTACCTGACCCTGAGATAATTGCTCTTAAGTTAATTATAGCTGACTGTCTGATCTTTTGTTTCAGCCAATGAAAAGGGATCTTTTTCCAATTGGTGAACACTCAGTTTGCATTAGGTCCATGACCTCACTGTATTGCAGACAGATTCCAAGAAAGAGGGAATGTTCCTTCCAGGCAGAGGCAGCAATGTCTTTAAATATACCAGCTTGCATTAACTTGTACAGTCAGTTGTGTCTACTGTGGCGTTGTGAAGCTGGGGATTCGTACTCATTGCTGGTCCCTTTACTGGCTGTGTAATAAGCACCCCTCTCCTGTTGCTCATAACTAAAAGTAGGAATGACAGACAGATAGATGATTTAGTTCATACCTCGAAACAAGATGTTATCTTCTAAGGAAATGTCTGAAGACAAATCTAGCAATAAATCTTCAGTTTCATTATTTTTGAATGGAAGATTACCATCAAGTTTTTTAAAAATAATGCTTGAGTAGGTTTGTCAAATGATTGAATTTTGCCAAGAGGATGTAAATATATCTTTTAACAAATGAGCATTGCATTCAGAGCACTATTAAGTCAAAATACAGGTTTTTTATCAAGTCGCATATGACCTGCTATTCACTTAAAATTTTAATCTTTGGAAGATTATATGTACCTGCCTGAGAAAATATCTACCTTTCTTCTTGTGAGTACCTCAAGGGTTCTGAGGCTGCTCTCTCTGCCTTGTTTCTGTCCTTGGCACTATGGCGGCCAGGTTTGGGCACTATACTACTGCTGGGCTTGGCACTGATAAAACCAGTCAGTTTATAGTAATCTAGGAATGTCCGGGCAAGATTACGCCCAAGTTTCATATCTTGAATGGGGTTAAGGGGAAACAATCACTTCACTATGATGGTGTTGTGTTGGATTGTTTATAAATGTTCTAAAGAAAACAGCAACTCATTATGGGAGTTCATGTAGAAATTCACCTCTACACATTTTTTGGGGTCATGGTCAACATAATTTGCAGAAAAAATAATCATTCTATTTTTATCTTAGTACAGCTAAGTCTGGTGATATTAGGTGCTGTAACTTGCTACTAGGTGAAGGAAAACCAAATCAAATCCTAGCAATGAAAAAAAAATTTTGCTCATTCTACAAAAATTTACAGACCTCAAACAATTATTGCTGTTTGCTATGACCTGCCTCAGATTTGAGAGCACGAATGCCCAAATTAACAACTCTAACCAAGATTTCAGTGCACAAACATGTAATTACTAGCCAGCCCAGGACTATTTTTAATATGGAGAAACATACAAGAAAAAGCACCTTAAAGCTTTGAGATTCCTTGTCAAAAAACAGTGGCATCTTCTCCTCTTTCTACTTCTTTGACTAAAGACAAAGAATAAACAAGTCTCAACACAAATCAAACCAACATACCTCAATAATCTACTATCCAAATTAATATGGCATAAATGCACTCTCAACAATCTCCAGCATGTAGAAAATGTACCGAACAGGTAAGTGGACCTGCTGTTCGTGTTTTGTAGCGCGGTGTTTGTGGCTGCAAATTTTACATTTGTGCTACGAAATCCTTTGTGCAATGGAGATGTTAATTTGGGCATTCATAATCACAAATCTGGGGCAAAAGTTTGCAAATGCTAGGACCTGAATTAATTCCACAACATCCAACTTTTAGTTCTCAGGAGACCCTCATAAACCGTTTCCTTCCCATCTTTCCCTTGAGCAATATATGTCATAACGGTAGGTTTTATGGTTATGGGAAATACATGGGAAAATAAAATACATATTTTATGATTGTCTGACAATATTTGGAATGCCTTTGTTTCAGCTACAAAGGGTTTATTTGAGCATATTCCAAATGGTGTAGAACATACTGCTTGCTCTGAATAAACACTTAAAATGCTTGTTAATTCAAAATGGAGTTAATAGTGTAACTGTGTAAAAAAAAATCCAAAATTATTTCAACAAGAACTGATCATAGTCATGTCACTTTTTTTTAGCTTTCTGAATATGTAGAAAGGTGCAATTTATATTGGAAACTGGTTGATATTTTAATTTTAGAACATGAGAAACTGATGGGATGGATGATAGTCCATGTTCTTGAATTCACACACACACACACATTTGCACAGATGTGTGCACATCCACACACTAAACAATACACTATATACAAATACTCTGGCAATGAGACAGTAGAAGGATACAAGCCTCCTCAGTGTAAGGCAATGCTGTACTGGCCCCATTAGTCAGGTAGCTGAAGAAGGACACTTCCAATGTGTAGCAATGGGACTCATCTAGACAGCCACCCAGGGTCCTGGAACATATGACTTTATGTTAAGACTCCATGATACTAGTAACTAATCATACTTAAAAATACAGACTCACTTTAAAAATAAATGTTAAAATAAAATTTTCAATACCTGTACAACTGGAGACATATACTTAGTTTTATTCATTTATTTTTTTACCTTTAGATTAATGATACAAATATACTCAGAATCACAATGGCAATGGATGATGGTATGTTTGTTATGTGGACTGATTAAAATATTGATTGTTTGTACAATATACTGTTGAGGAGATGCATTTTCCATTTCTTGTGGTATTATGTCAATAATAGTCAATCCTGTGGAAAAATGGCAGCATTGGAATAGGCAGTGTGGAGGAGAAATCCTATTATATTTCTGACAAAATTTTGAAATATAAATATAAATGAAATAGAAATATAAATGTATCTGTCAGAAAATCAATTTATCAATGATCAGAAAAGAGTTATGGGAAATAAGACAACAGACTTAACATGAAAAAGCATGATTATAATATGACAACTCATAATGCATTTAATTGATAAATCCTTCCAAAGTACAGTTGTTGTCTGGTTGAAATGAAAGCTATATATATATATGCATGCTGGTGAAATAATGGCAGGGAATGGCTAACAGGTTGTTTTATAACTTTGCACAACTTAAAAGCCAGCAGTTTATACTCAGAGCATGAGAGAAAACACCACCCACAGAACATTACACCATTTAGTTTACATGCTACCACAAGCATTCTCAACAGTTCCTCCGCCCACTCGTATGGCCAGCTACTTGAGTACTTGATTCTGTCAAGTTAAAAAGGCCAAGACTGCTATACTAAGGTTTGTGGAAGTAAAATGAGACAAGCAATATAAGAACAAAGACAAATGGTAAGACTTTTTGCTCTAAGAAATTTCATGTGTATCTTTTTGTTATGTTTTCACATCTATATTTGTACTCATTGCAGTGGTTAACTAACAGATGTTAGATGTTAGACTGGGAATTGGTAGAGGAAGGAAAGTGAAGTCAGGATTGTATTATTAAAAATCCTTTTATTTTATAATTGGTTTTGACAAGAACTAAGGCAAAGACCTGAGTCAGTGATAAAAACAAACACTTGCCATTGATTTGGTTTACACTAATATTTAGTATTGGGAGGGTAATGAAGAAGATGGGTTGACCAGCAATAAGCACAGTTGTATCACTGTGTTCTAGGCTTTTTTTCTTAACTCCATACCTGACAGAGAACAGTTATCCCTGCACTTTTGTGACAAAAGTCAGGAATAATTTCTATTGTTGCTAGTTATTAAAAAAAGAATAGAAAAGAAAAACAGCATTTTCCCCTACTGACAGCCAATACAAGCAGACAACTGCTCCATTGACTAAGACATTGGACACTGCACCTCTCCTGCACTTTGACTTCCAGGCTAAAACAACAAGACAATCAGCCAGTGAGGAAATGAAAGCCACTTGATTGAAGGTGGGATACAAACCTCAACCACAGCCATACAAATGTCTCATAAAATTACCGTCTGATGAAATCACTGAAATGTGACATGAGCTGTATTACACACAACACTAGACTTGCATTACATTCATTCATTTATTCATTTATAAAAAAAATGAGCCCTGACATTTATCTGATATATAGAATCTGATATTAATCATTTAAATCCTACCAAGTGGTCTCATAAAAGGTTAAAACAATACAAAACTATCTGCCCTAATATCAGAAAAAATATAGCATGTTGGTTCATACATAAAACATTTGGTTTCAATATAGGATAATATCAATTTCTTTTTTTTATTTTTATTTTTCTTATACAATTCCTGATAGCTTGACCTAAAATACTGTGTAAACAATTTTTTCATCTAAAGAAGATAGTTACTACAGATTAATCACTTAAAAAAGCAAGTTGGGTAAAGTTTTTTTTTAAAGATGCTTGAAAAATCTGTCCCTCTTTTCAGCAAACAGTTTCTCATACCATAGTAACAGCTTGAAACATCAGAGCTCTGTTGTGTATATACAGAGATACACATATAAATCACTTATGACTAACATGATACCAGTGGCCTAAACATTCACACACTGGGACTGATAGACTAAGAGAAAGGGGAAGAGGAAGACATTTAGATATAAAAAAAACACTACTGGTGTCCTTACCTGATTGAGAAAGCAGTTATTACACAGGCAGATAAGCACGGGTAATATACATACATATCTTGCCTTTTACAAGATGACACTTAAGGTAAGATTATTTATGTTTTATTGTATAAGGCGTAGGGTTTTGGGGCTTGGGCTTAAAGCAGATAACTCCAACATCAAAAAATAGATGTGGTAATGATAAAGAGAGAGTGACTTTTAAACTATATCTTAACATGACAGTTATCAACTAGAAGTTAATGCATTCAGAAGCCAGGTGTCTTATTAATAATGTATGCATCATTCTGTGGTTTCAACTGTAAAGACTGAGTAATATGTACTGGGGATATCATGACATACCTAGCATTTAACCATAATATTATGAACACAAAAGGTCTGTATTTTGAAATGGAAACAGAAGTTTCACCTTGGTTCATAGTAAAAGTGATACAGAAAGGTCTGGTATGATGATGTGAGTATTTAAGTACTTAATCGGTGAACTCTTTATTTTCCTCTGTAGAATTTTCTTCTGTTATCATACAATATTTATGTCTTTAAGATAAACCTCAATATCAGAACTTCTACTTACAGCTATTGTGGACCTGAATGCTTTCATTCTGCCGCCTGCCCATACCTGAATGTGCTGACACTCAATTTAGACAGGTAATTATACACAGTACTTATACAGCAGTACATCCTCATTTCTCTGTGTAGGTTTAAATAAGCATCATATGCCTTCATTACAGGAAAAATGAATCATGACTAATAGAATTCAGAGTGTGCAGCATTGTGTGTAAGAACATCAAAGATTCACCACAGCCCTGGCCATTGAAACCAAAACATACTTTCCCCCTACTCATTTGGTAATTACCCACAAAGAAGCTGACATGCTTGTGAATTGAGGCATAAGATATGAAAACAGGAGAAGGAAAACCCAAGAACAACATTCTAGTCTCAGGTAAAGAGCTTAAATCCCCTTTGAGAGATCATAAAAAGTAACAGTGCCGTTGTTTAGAAGTTGCTTTAGCTGGTTGACCCAGTGTAAACACATGAATGGCCGGAGGTCACGGAGACTGGATCAGCCAATAGGAAAGCAGTACGGTCAGGTTTGACAGTCTCACACACAGGTAGTGCCACTTGTAGAGTGAAAGCCTGGAGCAAGACAGTGAACGTTTTATGAGAACATTTGCATGGGTTGGCAGACTAGTTAGTTGTGTGGTGTATTGTTTTTTTTACAGCTGCTTTTTTCTGTTCCGTTTTAGTTTTGTTTTCTCCACTTCTCGTCTCCCACCATGCCCAAAGTGAAAAGCTTCTTCATTAAGGTAATCTTTGGTTGTTTATTTTTGGTTTTATGTATGTAGTCATGCTTTAGTTTCAGTTTTTAAATCACAGTTCTCACTTATTTACTTAGATGTATGTTACTGGCATTTTTGTAATGCGTACTTACCACTAAGTTAGCTGATAATCTAGTCTCAGTTAGACACGTGAATGCTGTAGACAGTGAATGTTAGGTATTAGTTGTATCCATGTGCAGAAAGTGCTCAGTTGATCACTGTGTAAATGAGTTATTATTTTTGTTAATACATTTATATACATTTTAAGTTCGCTTTTGTTTTCCTTTTTGTCCTTTCTTTGTCCACTCCAAACATCACTGCTGGCCTTGCTACCTGTCTGTGTGCAATGACTTCTCCACTGTGTGGCTCTCCACACCACAACATGTGGATTACCTACTACGGGAAACTTCTTGCTCCAGGATCAACTCAAGTACCAAACATTAAAGGTAAGCTTTTGATATACGCTCTATTTCTGTCTATAATGTGATTATTAAAGAAAAACAGTACAGGTATGTCAGACACACTACAGCCCCCAAAAATATTAGAAATTCAAGTGACTCAAGATGTGAAGATAAACACATCAGTGGTAACTTCTGCCCTCCCTACAATAAATCACATCCTGCAAGTGTTTTTTCAAGTGTCAAACTGTGTCAGCCTCACTCAGTTAAACTGCATGCTGTTGAGGCAAATGTAAGGCAAAGATTTTCCCTCCCTGGCAATTAAAGCTACAATTTAATCAAAATGAAATGTTTCGAGCCACTCAGTTTGATAGAACTTTGTTCTGACTCAGCTGTTAGTAAGGTAGTATGCAGGGGGAAAGACTGTTGTTGTTGTTAAGATAATATTTAACTGTGTATTGTCATCGTTTTAAGTCAATACTCTGCTTAAAGAAGTCAGAAAATTGTTCCATGCACTGATGAGCAAGCAGAGCTAGCTTTTACACTCTACATAAAAACCATGCACTGTAATTACTACACGCAACCTTTATCATATCCTCCTCAAGGGGCACAATATATACATATGACCATGGGGGCCAGAGGGCTTGGTCAGCTGAGTATTGTCCAGGCATGGTCATTAATATGGGGTTGAGGGGCAGGGTGATTTAGTGGGCTTCAAGGTGTTGTTATCAGATCCTAATTGACACCTTTATTCAAGACACAGTTACTGTATCTTTATCATACACACAGGAGCTTCCAAGACCCAATTAAACTGGTGCCTGCCATACGTCTATGTGCAAGATTTATTTTCTATATCACACAAGAAAAGCGCATGTTCCTGAGCTAAATGTCAGTGATGAAAAATCTAAAAAAAAGGAACTTGAGCTTCTAGATCTTCTATAGACTGCAAGCAAAATGCTTGGAGGGAAAAGAACTGAAGGCTATATATTATCACCTTTCCTTTATGGGTCAGAGAATCGAAATAAAAGGTGTGCAATTTGCCTGACAGTCTATACCCACCCCTCCGGCTAAGTTGCAGTCTTATTTAATGACAGTACTTTCCCTTCTTCCCTTTCCAAAAATACATAGACTGCCGTACATGGAGCGGCAGTATAAAATAACATTGAAAAAAAGTGTCTATGCGCAAGATGCATAAACTTGGCAGCGGAATGAAACATTCTTCACTCGTTTCTTTAACTCTTTTAATCAAAGTCATGCAATATTACTCCCATAAGTTTAATGTTTAGAAATTGGAAACACTGTGTTTCAACAGTGGTTGAGGTTAATCAGCGCTAAAATTTGACTTCCTCATAACAAACAAGCCAAAGGGGAGATATCCGGAATGTGTAGAGTGGTATAGGGTTGTTTCTATCCTATAGTTTATCCCTAACGAAACCTGTTGCTTTGCTCCTTACATCTATATCTTTGTGCCAACTAAGAAAAATAAACCTGAAGAAAATTCAACTGAGCTGTTGTAATGTTGACATTAGCAAGTTGGAATTCTATGCTACCTACCAACATCTAAGACATGTTTAGTTAAGGTGAAATGGGCATAATTTGCTTCTTGAGTGCATAAAAATATTTAATCTTCGAACTTCAACTGAAAGGGATATCTGCGCTAATAAGCCGACCTGGTAAAGGGGTTACATTAACTTTTCAGGAGTATCATTATACGACTGTTTGTAGGAATAATATCACAAGTAGCAGCAGATCCAGACTTTTGTACCCCATGGTTCAGATGTTTACTTTCAAAACTCCTCCCCAATATTCCATGAATATAATTCATTTATCCACATCTATTATCTTTACCTAGATCAACATATTCAAAGGAAAATATAACTTTTCTCATACATTAAAGGACTATTATAAATTGAGAAACTGAACCAGACTGAATTCTAAAGAATTTAATAGTTTTGCTCTTTAGGGTCTCATTTAGGCTTTATTTCTACATACTTATTGAAGCACATTACACACGGTCGGTGAACAGCTGCATGCCACCATGACTGCCTGCCTGAGTTGCTGTATTATTCATTTCTATATCAAACTTGCAATGAAATATTGATCTGATAAGATCTGTAACATAGGATATGAGGATAGAAACCAGATATTTTAACCATTATTTTTTTAACCCCTTGGGATTATTTATGATGCTGAACAAACTGGGTAAATCTTAACTGGCAGTGTGCATTAATGCACTAGCTGTTTTATAAACTGATCATTATGATAGTCTAACATCACTGAATGTCCTGACATCTAGAAAAAACTGCTCTCAAATTTAACTATGTCAACCGCATGAGACTGCACTGTCGTTTTTTTTTCTTTTTTTTTCATTGCCTGCAAGTGTGTGCATATGTTTGTGTATGTGCATGCTATAAATAGGGTGGGTGTACAGCTATGTACAGTGTACCATTTCCCTTGAGTGCTATGAGAAATAAATCTTAGGAGGAAACAGTTTTTTTCTTTATTTCCTCTTTTCTTGATAAAACCTTCATTGTCATTTCTCACAACATATTTAGCTTTCTACTTCTATACAAGGGCATTTTAAAATAAGTGAGAGATGAAAAGAACAATACTTCAACAAAGAAAAACCTGTCATTATTTACCTAAAAAGTAATTGTCAGAAACAATTCTGCTTAATTTTTTTTTTCTTTTAGTTTAAGCTTTAAATATCCACATGAAAAGTAAAGAGGTGTGACTCTAGAATAAAATCTTTTCGGTAGCAATACCTTTTTAGGAATAATCAAATTATTCAACAAGGGGGGGGGGCAATCAAAATTTCACTGGGGGAGGGGCAAAAAGATTATCAAATTATCCACTGAGGGAGGGGCAAAGGGATTATCAAATTATCCACTGGGGGGTGGAAGCAATTTTCAAATAATCCACTGGGAGGGACAAAAGGGATTATCAAACAAGTAATTTACTAGATTAACTTAATGACACACTATGTAATTAACAGTTTTTGAGTGTTGTCACTCAAAATTCCAGCATTTCTTAACTGCACAAATACCTTTAATAATCCATGTGTGTGTGTGTGTGTGTGCGTGAGAGAGAGAGAGAGAGAGAGAGAGAAAGAAAAAGAGAAAGAGAGAGAGGGCCCGGGGGGGGGGGGGGGGGGGGGGGGGGGGGAGAGAGAGTTTTGTCCTCACCTTCGACCTGTCCCTGCTTTGACACTGTCTCTATTGAAATTAGTGTTGTTCAATGAGAAATCTTCGGCATTTTGGTCTAGCAATTTTGGGAATATTGCATGTTTTTCAAATTTTCCCGAATCATCATACACGTTGCCATACATGAACCCATTCATCAAAGTGGAATGTGCATGGATATCAATGTAGAAATCAACCTCCACATTCTGAAATCAAGCAATAAAGACCCATTTCATTGTGCAAGTTAATTTTCAAGATACAATATATTGTGTAATTGATGAACAAACTGCAATAAAACATAAATCATTCACATAAGACCAACTAGTCTTTTTGATCAAACATTTATATTCTTCAATAAACCAAACAAATAAAAATATCCATTTAACCAAATATCAACAAAATTAACTTTCATATCAATTTTGTCATTCTTTTGTATTTTAAATTTTATCCAGGAACAGTGGAGCCTGATAAACTGCCATGTGGAACAAGTAAGTAAAAGTGTGTGAGTGCACTAACCTGGTATTAGTAAAATGGTATAAATTACTAATTTTCTATTTCCCCCTCATTTCCATGTATGGCACCTTAGTACATAAATAATTCTTTGAGAACTATGGAGAAAGCGGCAAGACCCTCAAAATACTTCAGAAACAATTGAAAGGGAAGAATTTTGTGCCAAAAACCAACTCTTACTTCATAAGTAGGTGTTATACACTTATTTCTCTCCTACTTTTGTGTATGGTACTTGTTTGTTAAGAACCTTTTAGTACATGTTCATTGTTTTGACATTGGTGGGAACCTTTTTATTTTCACAGCGTTTCTACAACAGTTTTTTTAAGCAAATGAATAATGTGATCTAAGTAGAAAGGCAAGCAACTGTGAATTCATCAGAACTCCAGCATCCAGTAAAAAACCCAATAAGGCAACATCAATAAGGGCTCATTCCCCATGAAACTATTGTACTAGGTAAAATAATCAAACTCCTTGGGGACTCTTGCTGAATGCAATCAGTTTAACAGATTAACATGCCTCCTCTTGTTTCCAATGTAGGTATATATCAAGGGCAGATCCAGAGAAACTGTCTGACAGTCTTCCAAATTATCTTTGTTAATCCATCCACCGTTTTTGACTGTCTTCTGACAGAAAAAATAGATACCCGTCAATGTAAACTTGAAAATCTGACCATCTTCCGGAAGACCCAGAAGATGGCCTAAATCCGCCCCTGTATTATCACTAGTCCCCCCAGAGTTGGGTTGACCCACACGGTACGTAGAACAATAGTTTCACTAGGAATAAGCTCCAAGTTTGCAGACAATCAGATAAAACACTGCAAGGGCAATCAAACTTGGCTTAACATAATAAATCACCAGAAGATAGGTGTATAGTTTTATCTGATAGAGTCCCATAGGGAGGCTCAACAGAAAGAGCCAAAAGATGGGTGACACTGATGACCTTAGGAAATAACTGAATGGACATGATTTATTTCAGACCATACTTCCATCCTTGTTGCACTGATTTACATCAAAGCAGGCCCAGAACTTATATTAGATGCTGAAAAACACAAACCTCTCTCTCTCTCTCATGTGCTTACACACATCCAACAATACATGCACACACATGCCTGCGCACTTAAAACCCGATGGAACTTAAGTATGTGAGTGCTTAAGGGTAACAAAGGAAAGTTTTATTGGTTTTGGAGTGATCAAGTATAATCATTTTGCCATATAAAATGAACGTGGGAAGTCACAAGTGGGAATATCATGGATATGAGTCAAAATAATAGGACCGTTTCATGCTGCTGTTAGTTGCCTGCAGGGGCAACATCTGTTTGTCATATTCATAATACTTCGAGCCACTACAGCTGCAACTAAAAACTGTCACATTTTTAAGTCAAACATAATATATCCTATTAGAGCCACACATACAATTTTTAGGGTTCACACAACTGAATGATTTCATAAAAAGAGGTTAATTTACATACTGCGTGTATCCTCTAAGAACCAACTGATCTGGGACTTACCTTTAAGGCTAGGATATGACATTTTACTAGAGGCAATGTGTTTGACTATTCCAATGTAGGACGCAATATTAACCAGTATTACATGCTCTCAAACTTTGGATGACTTTAGTGATTTAAATTTTTAGGTGAGTGTTGTATTGTGTATTATCTGAAAGCAGGGCCATCAATGAGACATATGCATTGTGTATTACCTGTGAGAAGGGCCATCAGTGAGTTGCATGCATCTTATGATAGTCTTAAAAGACCAGCCTTTAGAAAGACAACTATACTCATTCTATAAAGTGTTCACTGGGAGCCTTCTCCTAGACCACCAGCTCTTATTTTATTTTGAGTTTAATTTTGATGTCAGCAGAAAAATGGAATGTGAAATGTGGACTATAATGTTTAAGCAAAACTATCAAATTCACAAACCATTATTTATACATCTATTTGTAGTAATTATTTTTTGCATGTTTTAAGACATCAAAGTATTATCTTTTAACTGTATATAGTTTTTGTGTTTGTGAGGACATAAACCTTCATGCATATGAATTATGTAAAAAGATAACAAACAAACTGAATAGTACCTAAAGTCTATGCATATAATTGCTCACAGGGATCAACAGTATATCCTTAGACTACAGTTAGTAAAACATTTGGCCAATTCAATTTCTCCATAACATCAGGACAGATTGTTGTTATTCAGTGTCTTGCCATTTCAAGGTTTTTTGATGGCTTGTAGTTTTAAAATGAACAGTTCTGAATAATGTTCCTTCTACATGACTCTGTCTTGTAACTGATATATATATATATATATATATATATATATATATATATATATATATATATATATATATATATATATATATATATGTCTTTCTAAAGACCATACTTGCATCTTTGTTGCACTGATTTACATTAAAGCAGTCCCATAACTTATATTAGATTCATGTAACATGTGAAGAAAATTTCATGTTGCCATAAGTAAGAAACTTGGCTGCCACTGACATCCTTGTCAGTATATATTTTAAAAAACCCTGAAAATACAAATACTTGTAGCTGCACTCTTTGAAATTAAATCTTTATCTCCCAGCACCTAAATTCTGATAAAATATTCAGGTTCCAGTTGAATGATTAAGTTGAGGTGATACCAGATGTGTGTTTTGTAGAACATCTACTGCAATAATTCAATTTGCCTTTTTCTGGGAATTATCTAACCAGAAAAGGCATATGATGGATTTTTATTGCCTTTATTCAGTAAAAGCTTCCCAGGCTTTGTTCAGTCTGGATCATACAAAAATCAGTGTCAAAACTGCCTTTCAAAATATATGTGTAAGGGGAGGAGAAAATTTTGTCAAATTTTTTTAAAAACTAGCAAACTAGGTTTTTGACTAATTCACCTCATTCCTGTCCATCTCTAACAGCAGGTTCTTGGTGGCATACAGTGTGGGGTGTGCCCAGGGGGATGGCTCCATCCAGTGCCTGTTTAGATCAAACCCCATCAGAGAACACCTGATGTGAAGAATACATTATGTATACTATTGCTTTAATCATGTTATATATAACTGCTTAATCTCCATGAATTGAACAACTTAAGAGCCTTTTTATTTTTTTACAACATAAAAAAATATATAAGTTCACAAAAACTTTATTCTTTTTATGCTAGTTGTGCAACAAGCATCCTTTCTTGCACCACTTGTAGGACTTAACTACTATATTTTATTACCCAGATGTATTCCAAATCAGTAACTGATATGTTGTGCTCACCTGTAATTTCCAAGATAAACCCCATCAGGATTTAACATGGGTACAATTTTGAAGACCAGATGATCTCTAAGAATCTTTGCTATAGGATGTGAGCTTATTAAAAAATCAATGATGCCTGAAATGAATAAAAAAATGTTTGAGAACAATCTGAGTAAACAATAGAAAATGAGAGCATTCCTGCAATGCTGAATTTTTTACATATATCTGTACAATTATCTATAGGCATAGATCATAGAATAAATAATGTTAATTTTGACACTATGACATTCTTTTTGTACTCCAAAATTCAGTAAATGGAAATAAGATTCAAATATGACTTCTGATAATAAAATAATACAACAGAATAAATAAGGTGTAGCAATGTATCACCAAGTATTCAGCAAAGATACATATTACTCCTTTTAGTAAGGTTTATTTGGTTATTTTGGAAAACAAATTTGAAATTGCACTTATTTTTTCTTCAGTCATGGCATACTTTATTTTATAGTCAGAAACAGGGATAAGTCTACCCACCTTGACATACATAAGATGCGGGAGTCTCTCCAGGGTGAACTCTTGCTGTCAGGAACACAACCTTCTGTTTCTCCTCTGGCTCCAAATTTTCTGGGTTTGTGATCACCAATAGATCAAGTCTTCTTTGTTGCTTGGAAAATAATTTCAGGAAAAAGATAAGCATAATATACAAAATCTTACTTGTACTTTTAATCATCTACTTGCTTAGAGCAGCATTTGTTAACAAGTTAAATATAATAGGAAATTACTTTACTTCAATGAAACACCATACTTCAAATGTTAATTCATAAGCACATATCAAATTACTATTTTAAACAGCACAAAATAAAGCATCAAATTAGGAATTTAACTCACCACACTTAAAGCCACTAGTTCCCTCTGAACAAAATCTAAGTTTCTTTTTTCAATATTGTCTAAATAATTTTGTAGTCTTGTGTAAGAATATGGATAACAGTAAGAAAACTGGTAAACATCAGTCTCTTTGTCAAAGCAGAAAGCAAAGGACATGACATAGTTTTTCCTGTGGTCTGGACAGCGGTAGTAGTACACATGCTTTGTTGGTATCCGCACCCTGAATAAAGTTTAAAAAAGCTCAGGTGAATAATATTTTATTTCATCTGCATTCCACATCTCAAAAAGGGAAACCTGAATTTCTGAAACTATAAAATTATTATTATTTATTATTATAATTTTTACATTAACAAGTATGAATATTTAATTGTTTAAAAAAAAAAAAAAAAAAAAAAAATTAGTCAAACCATATAGAATTAAGCTTACCACTTTGGCCTACTTGTAGATTTAACCAGTGGAGTCATACCTTCCCTGTACAGTGACTTAGTCTTACTAAAGTTGACTATGTTGAAAATAACTCTCTGGAATATTTAGAAAAAAGTCACACAGGACGTAAATGATAAATAAATAAATGATATTCATCAATTTCATGATAGGTATGCATATAAAATAATGGATATACGTAAGTGTTAACTTGGAGTTTATTTAGCTATGTAAAAATTAAAAATGATGGTTTTTTATGGCCCCTAGCAAGCAGTACAGTTTTCAGTATTGACCAGTTGGAGAAATTGAAAACTTAGTAACCTGGAAGTGTCACCTTATGATACCCCCAACCAGTCCAAATACAGAAAACTTTACAGCTCTATGTGAAGAAGGCCAAAGATACACACATTACTAGTGTGTGATTCATTTTTTGTACAGTTGCCAATATCATTCTAGCTGCACAATCTGACCTGGTCTGCCTTCACATTTTCAACTGTGAAATTAAACCAGACCCTGAACCTGGGGTTACAGGTGTCTGGCCTGATGAACAGATCATATTCATAATCTGTGATGAAGTCCACTCTTCCAAGGTTGCCTAATAGTAAACAAAGATAAAACACACACATTTTAAAGCTATAACATAAATAATTTTGGTCTAAATAAATCATTATTTTTATATGAGATCAATGATGAAATCACCTTATCTTTAATCAAAATGATCCAATCAAAGTATTATGGCACAAACTTTAAATGGTAGACAAGGTACCAACATTTGCTTAACTTGGTAATGAAGCTACGTGTATGCAAAAATGTATGTTTCAGGTTGCAGTTTCAAGTTACTTCCCTGTGTTTACCATGTAGGGGTAGGATCCAGTAACAGTAAAGCCTGTTTTTTCATATAAGTTCCAATATTATCTAAGCAACAATTCTAAATTTAGACATTAGTGCATATTCTATACCAAGGGGTAAACACAATTTCTTACCACTTTCAAAACATGCATCAAAAATGAGGTGTCCCTTTTTAGGTCTTCCTGAGTAACCTGGTGGTACAACTGCAAACTTGTTCACATTGCCGACCACTGGTTCATCTGCACTTTCAGAATCACTTCCTAAATATATATTAATGGCAGGTTTATAATAACAAATAGGCTCCATGCTTGAAAGAGCAATGTTTTGTTAAAGGGCCAGTCCATCACCAGTTATTTATCTGCAGGTGAATTTTAAAAAGTCATTTAAGTGATACCCGGTATGTACATATGAACTTCCAAAATATGCATGTTGCCTAAATAGTCTCACATGAATTTTACTGATAATTGCTAAATATAATTAAATTTAGTTAAAAATCATTTTCAAAAAGGACACCAAAATAATTATTGGAAGCTCAAAATACAATTCTGATTATGTGATGACCAAAAAGGTATAATTTTGAGGACATTATTCCATTGTTGTACTGGTTATATGAAGGACCCAATTTTCAATCGGTAATTATCGTATATTAAAAAAAACATTCATAGATCACTTAAATTCGGCATTTTGTGTTCATTGATTGCTCGTATATTGTGGGCTCACTTCTATAAAAACAGTCGATTGGATTGTGACACAAGTTCACGTTGTACTGTATCATAATGCTGTAGTGTTAGTTGTAAACTCCCTCTCTCATTTGGAAGTAAAGGGCAATTGACAAGGCTTCAAAATCCATATAAAAGATAGAAAACATTTCGATTCGAACTCTTATAGTCACAGCAGAACTGACATCATCTAGCACAGACAGATGCTTGTGAGCTTACTTGTAAGTTGTATTACGTTACTTATAATTTGTCAAGTAGAGTCCTTTCCCGTCTTTTCAAGCGTGTGCATATTATGCATAGCAGAATTGCAAATAAATCCCTTTAACATAACATTTCACATCAATATATATTGTCCATTTGAACTGTATAGTGAGAAAACTGACAGGAAATTCCACTTAACAACCATAAACAAACCTGAGTCGGGTTTCTTGTCCGCCATCTTGGTTCTAAGTTGGATTAACAATAAAATAAGGATTGGTAAAAATGCGGAACGAGATATATACGAAGACTTCGCTGGCGTTGTAAGGGTGGTTGGGGAGGTAAAAGTAAATATAAAGTTAAAAGAGTAATGTTTAACTCGATAAAAATAATCTTTTCGTGTCGTGTCATTTCTTTTTTCAATTATTTGAATTCCATGTTTGCTTGATAATTGAATTATAAATAAATCCACTTTTCCGCACTTGCTTGTCGCTGTTGAAAAAATTAAAACACAACAAAAAATCCTTAATGGTATCTGTGAATGTTAATTTCGAAGCCTTTGTCTTTGGTTGAATTCTGACGTTTTGGTCAAATGCCACCTCCGCCGTCATTGTGTCTGGTTGTTATTTATAAATGTCACTAGCTTTAAGTCGCAGCTGACACAATCAATAGTTCTCTATCATGAAACCTCTTCTGCAATTCGTCGTCGAAACTAATTTTGCTATCAAGGTACAGAAATTGTCAAAAATGTAGAAACAGCAACATTGGTGAAAAGACAGTATTTAAATTTCAGTGAATTTTTTTTTATTTTCATTCACTTCCAATCCTATATTTTAAACATCCAACATTTTGTTCCCAACGAACTTACTCGAGAATATTTCACAAAGTCTGACTATGGAACATTCAGTTCTGTTTTATAGCTGTTTTGCACATTTTATACTGTAGTCAATATTAAAGTTAGCATTTTTGGTAATGTCTATGAAGTGTGTCACTATAGGCGGTAATAAATAATTTTTAATCATTTTCTGAGAAAAAACTACAATACTAAGGAGGATTGGGACCTACCCATCTTGTGCGCTCTATGACAAGTGTTAAAATCTCTTCTACCTGCCATTGCTTTTGTTTTAATTTCATTTGTGTGCATTAATTTCTCAATGCCATACAAAGCCCCTTGCAATTTAAAAATCGACTGCTGAAAAAATGCGTACCAGTATTTTTTTACACTAACTGAAAGTACACAGAATGTACGTAAAAATCCATTCTGGCAAAACCAAATGAAAACGTTCATTTTAAAAACTAATTTTGAGTTTCAGACTTGAAAATAATAGTTAGAAAATGGTGTAATATAAATGTTGAGGACGACATATATTTCCGTTTTTTCATAGAATCTCACGAAATAATTTGACAAACTGTTACCTAAAATTTTATCAAATATAAAATATTATTGTCCCCTTTCATGGTTATAGGGGTCAGGGTTGGTGCACTGAATTAGTCTTCCACCCCCTTTTCCCACCACGTCAGTCATCTATATATAATGCTGGAAGCAAGAGTGGGTGGCTATAAGAGGACCCTCTCCCCAACGTCTCCGCGTCGCAAGGTCTATTTTCTTTTTTTGAATGGTTACCCCCCCCCCCTCCCACCGTCCTCCGACACCCATAAACGATTTAATTTTTCTCCTTAGGTTACATGTCTTTTCACCGTGGGGTTTGTTACCTCGCTCTCCCATTTTCCCCCAAAACAGTTACCTAGATCTAGGGGAAACAAGTTGACGCCCAACACACTATTAGAAAAATTTTCTCATGTTGAATAAGCCAGTGCCCGCTTTACCTCCCCAAATATGTCAAGTGTTTTGGTCCTTTGTCTTTACAGCCAGTCAGAAAGGGTCCTATGTCACATTGTATTACGTAACGTTTCACGGGAATGTCACATGTGTCGTAGAATGACTAGTGTTGGGCGACCAGCCCGAGATAAATGCTAACTACACTAGTAGTAGTGGTGATGACCCAGCGATCGTGACAGCCCTTGCGCCATGCACAAAATAAAAAGTGGAGAAAAAGGCTACGATCTTGCAAATCCGTTGGGACAACAAGAATAATCGGGGTGCTTTTATCATGACATGCAAGAAACCTATCGCACGGATGCCCCTCAATATATAAGAAATCTTCCCGCCGATGTGTCAAATTCACCGCATGTCGCAGTTTCATTCCACCCAGAGAGGTAGTGCCAGAGTTAGTGCTCTGTCTTTTGCAATGAGATTAATGCAACATTGTCTTTTTTGATTTTTAATTGTTTATCAATTTGCTAATAAAATATGCTGTATTGCATCGAATTGAACGTATTTTGTGTTGTTCAAGATGGAAGCCCAACATTCGTTGTGCGGAGTGATTCATAGTAAATGAACTTCGGTCAGCAGGTGCTTGTGCTATTTGGTTCCATGCACGAGGAGCGAGAACATTGATTTCTGGTTGTAGGACTTCGAAGTAATTTATTTGTCGCAGTTTTCTTCTTTTTCTTATTTTTGGCGTTAATGTTTAAAGTTTTCTTGTGAGTATTTGCCTAACCCGGGTTTTAGTTAGTCTGTTAACGTAGACTTTTTCTGAGTATATCCTGGGACGTCCGGAATCCTCGCGTCCAGCATTCGAGACACGCAGTCTGGAAAAGTCACCTTGCGGTAGCAACGAAATTAGAGAAAATTGAACATAAAAGACTCAGTTTGACGTCGCAGTTAATTGGCCTGTGTTCCGTTTTTACTGCATCTAGATTAAGGGAATAATTTGCTCATTTTTCTAACAGGTAAGTTGACACGTGTTTTCAGAAATTATAGTATACGTTACATTATATAAAATTCGATTTTTTGCTGTCACATTGAGTTACAAGTGGGCAGATGTGTGTCGCTTAGATTGAACCCATATTTGTGAAGTTTTAAACCACGCAGCATTTGAAAAGATTAGTGCTTTCATTCACGTGGTCAAAAATTGGTACTCGGGTCTGTTAGACGGAGGGACCGCCTTCGTACGGCTTTTGTTAACAGTACGCTGTTTTGACAGCTCGCTCGTGCCGCGGTAAACGGATACACACACCCTTCAACATGTGCGTTATACCTGACGGACAAATGGAAGTATATTATACCTGTAATATCTCATCCATTCATGAATTATAATATTTGAAATGAAATAGGAGTGCGTCTTGAATGTTGTTTATTACTAATTTACTGAAAAACTGATACAAATTATAATTTTGTAAAATAGTATCGACTGACATTTTAAAGCAGTGCATTTAGCATTTCCAAAGGCTTGAAATTTCTCCAATGAATGTTTAATTTTTAACTCCAAATTGTAGTTTTTGCCATTTATGTTTATGTTGTGGGGATTGGTAAATTACAATTTTGAAAGTAGGTGCTACAAATCCTTCATTAATATGATTAACAGTATTGCCACTACAATTTTTTGCACTGGTTGACATGTGGACAATCAGCCAAGGCCTACAGCTTGGGCAGCATAGTGTCTAAATATGAAAATTGACAAATGAAATTGTTCTCCTAGAATGTATTTTTATTTTTATTACAAAGTGGAAAGTCAGTACATCCACAGACATGTCAACAATTTACATTATTGTTAACACAGGTCTGTCTTGTCCTGACAGCATTAATATCTCATCTTAGGTTAGTGCACTGACACAGTAGTTTTCCACATTTAATCTGAGTGCTCTATACAATTAATTGTCAGGTGCAAGGTTGGAAAAAAGAAAAGAATCGTATAGAGGGAGTTTGGGAGTTACATTGAAAAACCAAATATCTGTTTTGAGAAAGGAAATCCAAATATTGAGGATATTTTTACATTTGTAATTAATAATTAAATTAATTTTAATATTTGTTGAAGGGACAGTATAATTTGAAGTTACATTGTTTCCTCAAGAACAATACATTTTTCTACCTAAATGATAGGGTAAACTGGATTTAAGATGGTTTATTTAAAAATGTCTGTTTTGCATACTGAGATTGAGTTTAATGAATAGTTTTAAATACTTAAATATATGATGTCAAATTCATACACTATAAACAAGAAATTGAAAAACTTTTGCAGCGAGAACTCTGAGCAAGAGCAACCTAGTACTTTAATAACAGACCACGCTACACAGCCTATGGAGCTCACCGACATAAGACTGTTGGTAATGAAGATTCCATATCAGATGCTCTTGGGAGAAGTTTGGACATGAAGAAAATTTCAGATAATGTTGAGAGAATGAAAACACAATATCATGTAGTTGATGTAAGCCATCAGCCAGAAATTACAGTTTGTTGTTTCAAAAAGTAGGCCTGACTCTCCTGGAAATTGTTTTCCCATTTGGTCTGGCAGTTGGCGTGGTTTTGACATTTCATTGACTGTTCTCAAGGGCATTGAATGGCCCTTTTGGGATTTAAAGAAAAGAAATTGATGACTTCTCCTCTGGTCTGCCTGCAACCCGCAGATAAATTTGCAATTTTCTGTATTCATTACCAAAATCCCAGAAATAGTGTTTTTGCTGAAGGAGAGCTTTATAATCAATAATGATCAATAGTTCTGCTGCAGAGGAATAAAACCTCTTTGGTGCTGTATGCAAGGGAACTTGGTGTGAGAGTTGCCCATAAGTCCTAGTTGTCATTCTACTGTCTAAACATTATTCCGTGTGAAAGAAAGAGAGGAAAATTGACTAACTCTGGTCAAAGTTGCCCCATGATCGATCAGAAGGCAGGCTCATTATGGAGTTTACATTTGTGGGCTTATTGATCTGTTTTGTCATCAAACTACATCTATTCTCAAAACAAATGAAGCAGCGTGGTCAATTGAACTGATAGAAAATTTGCCGCATTTCAAAGTTTTGTTCTTCACTCACAATGTCATGGTTAAGCTGAATGCTTTAAAATTGCTGACAGTCTGTCTCCCCCTTTTGTTCTGACATGATGGCTCATTTCTAAACCTCCTGAGATTGTTGTCAAAGGGGCGGGTATGAAAAGATGGCTGCTGATTGGTTAATTCAGGGTTTCCACTTCTCAAACAAAGAAGCAGGCAAGGTTATTTGAGCTCCCTTGGCTTGTATTTATGTGTCATTCTGACAGACTCCTCACATCTGTGCACACGAACTGCACGTGGCTACATATACACCATTGTGTACTGCTTTCTTTGCCAGCCAGGCTTATTTTTTGACGTGCTTTTTAAGTTTCCATGATGCAGGTATTGTAGTTCTTTTGTTTTTATGTTATTTGTGAATATGTTATCTTAATATTTATTTTCATTTAATTTCTTATGTTTAGTACGGCTTATCCCTATTGCCTATTCAATGGCTTATTTCCTGCTCTGGCCCGTGGAAGGTGTAAACGTGTTAATTGATTGATTTCAGTTGTACAGAATTCTGATCGTGGGCTGTCTGGACTACTGTGCATGCCATTTAGTACAGTGATAGTAGGCAGTGTTTAATATTGTTGCTTAAAATATTCATTTTGATGATGCAGTTGGTCCCACCTTTAAGCTGTCCTTAATGCATATATCACATAATTTGTTTGAAAATGGGTCTTAACACAGTTAAAGGTGTAGTGTTAAATGCTTATCTATGAAAATACCAAGGTTTGTCGTCAGTTTGACAGCTTCGTGTAACCAGTGTCTAAAATTAACCAAACCAGGCTTGCTTGAACAATTTGGTGGCTCGGATATCCCAACGGTAGCACAAAGGCCATTGTGCAGTATACTTCAGTGAGCTGTCTTGTATTCTTTGTAAATTGGCGGTAAGCGCTTTATAGTCCAAGAAATAACAAATTCAATAACAGGCCTCCATGTCAATATAGGCCTGCAAATATCAAATATTCAGAAGATCATCAATTATTTAGAGCCAAGACAATTAACATACAGTGAAATATTGGAGAGCTCATAGCATAGCTGGCTTCAGTTGGCCTCCGACATATGTAACCTTGCTTTGGTAGGTAGTATTATGTTGTATTATTCTTCAGGGCCAAATTATTGTGATCCAAGTAAGTCAATTAAGCTAAGTGTTTGGCTAGGCTGATGACAATAGCATTTTATTGTTCCTGATTATCTAGGTTGCATTTATTAGGCTTGGTGGATTTCCACCCACTTAAGCTGTCAAGTAAAACTTGAATGTTAATATGTTTAAGGTTAAGGCTGGTTATGTACAGTGGATATGAATATGATACTGTGGTTTATAGAGGTAGATTATTTATTTTTTTTTGTAAATCATATTTATGATAAAGCTCTTAAATTGCTTAAGTGTTCTTGTATTGCCTAAATGTTCCATGCTGGCTTGGAAATAGAATAACGGTAGATATACTGATATATTAATGATTATGCATTTCATTGCAGTATTTTTGCAATTTCAAAGTGAAAAAGTACTGAAAAATAACATTTAAGGAACTTATTTTATGTACTTGGATGAAATTTCAAACGTAATATATCCTTTTTAGGAAGTATAGGTCTATTTGAAGTTGTTAATCTAAGCTGTCATTCTGTTGTGATGCCCCTCTCACACCTTGTGACCTGAAACATATGGTTTTGTCATTTGGGAGGTCTGCTTAGCAGGAAATTGGAATAGCTGTAAATTTAAACCATTTGTAAAAAATTATGCATATTTACATATATACAAATATATAAGGCGGCATTTTAGATATCCGAAAATATTTTTAAGGTTAATAAGAAAAGGATCTGCCTGGAGCATGATTCGGTGCCAGTGCATTTTTCCTTTTGAAGGTCTGTAGTGGTATAGGTATGTATATGACAGAGGCAGTTCTGGGAAAAAAAACTTTTTTGTTGGGCACTGTATTGTGGTGTTTATAAAATGAAAATAGTAGGCATCTTGTGTTGAAGAAAGTGCCATAGAAAGTGACTGCTGCATGATGTCATACTTAATTCGTGGTATTCATCTTCCTAGAAATAGACGGGCATGTCTATGTGATGTGAAAGGTTTATGCATCCAGCACCTAAATGTTTCTAATCCCAGGTACATAAACAAATGGGCTGAAGCACCAAAACTGTTGTTTGATGGCCAACCTATCTCTGATTCTAAAGGTCCTGCTTCAAGGTAAATGTAATCTAGACAGAGCATTTGTTTAGATTAGCAAATAGTAAAGTTTGGTAATGGGTGTTAAGGAGTGTCCCATGATCATGTATTACACGTGTTAAATAATGACAAAAGGTGGAAGAGAAAGATAAATTGCCATTAAGCATGGCTTGGTGTATGGTATATCAAGTACCATAGTCAAACATGTTCATAACTTAAATTATAATTAACTGGCTTTTCTATTGCTTGGAGAACTGTAAAGAAGTTGATCCTTTTTGCAGAGTATTGATTATCTTGCAGATGATTCTCTTTTTCTATGACTATGAATGACTTTGAAGTAAGAAAAATGAAGGTGTCTGATTCAGGCAGATGTTCTGTGCATGTGACCCACAGATGGCTGCTACAGTGGAATTGAGCTTATAATTTGATTATCCACATTAACAGTTTATAGCTGTGCTGTTCAGATTATTTATAGTAGATGGAATTTAATTAAGGATAACACTGAATTAGTCTCCCTAAGATTAGTTGGAGGAATAAAAGCAGGGAATGGTCTTAGCATTTTTGTAGGTTTGTTGGCTGTTTTCTTCCCTTTTAATGCATACAGATCAATACTGCATAACCGTCGGTTTTAGTATTGATTGCGTATGTGGACCATTAGACAAATAGACGAAGAAATTCTCTACATACAAGCAGATTGCTGAATTGTGCAATTAGAAATGCAGATTGTTATAATAATACCATCATGGCTTTGTACTGCATCTGAAACTCATTTTACATGAGGGTCTAAGATGTTACTTGACAGCTTGCTGCAGCTCCTATTTATTATTTATCAAGAAGTAAAGACTGTTTGCTGTAATGAGATCTGCATCATCTACTAAGGTAATTGTCTTTCCACTGGTATGTCAATCCACATATTTAGTCATCTTCAGACTTCTGTTTCATTTTGTGTTTTTTCTCATAAATCTTTTGATGAAAAATTGGTATACTCAACTGGTATACTGTATATAATTCTTAACCCCATAAAGCCCGTCACCGCATATGTGCGGTTCAATTATCGCTTACCCCAAACGCCCAGAACCGCATATGTGCGTATCTGGGAAAGACCGGCTTCTGTACTCTTTTGTATCGTGAGTCATGAAATGATATATAGTTTAACATCCGGGTATGTTTCTTGTCTCTCATTGCCACCATTTTTAAAGGCGATAGAAATATATATGAGCGAGAAAACGGCGATTTTCAAGACGTAGTTGGAGAAAGTAAAATCAAGATGGCGGCTCCTCGCTACGGTAGGGATCTGCGAAGGGATACTGTTATTGAAATGATTAAAAACCCGGACTTTTATGAGAAGTTTTTGTGTGACATTGACATAGTCAGTGACGATGATATTCATTTATTTATGATATAAAGGACGATAGAAATATATATGAGCGAGAAATCGGCGATTTTCTAGACTTAGCTGGAGAAAGTAAAATCAAAATGGCGACTTCTCACTACGGAAGGGGCCTGCGAATGGATACTTGTATTGAAATGATTGAAAACTACGACACTGATAAGGTGTTTTTGAGTGACAGTGATATAGACAGTGACGATGATATTCCTTTATTTATGATATAAGTTTTATAGATGTTTTTTGTCATAGATGGTGTTAAAATTTGACTTCTATTCAGCCCTGGCCACGAAGTTCAGGTGAGCTGAAAAGCTGGCTCATGTATACCTGATAGCAAAACGAGCATAACTTGGAAATTAATGGAGGTAACTTGCTGAAATTTCCTGGATTGAAAGTTACTTTAATTGACATCATCTCTGTGAATTTTCAGGCAAATGTTTGGAGAAATGAAAAATTAATGTGCATAAGATAAATCAACTTTGTTTTATTTCACCCATTACCAAATGAAAATGTACTTTTTAACCGGCCATAACTCTTGGTACTGCATGTTGAATTTAAATATAATTCTATTTTCATTTAGCTTGAAATATTGGCTTTTTAAAAATGTATACTTTGTATGGGTAATAAGAGCAAACTAACAAATTATGGCCAATTTACTGAGGTGACCCGGCTTTTCAAGGCTAGCTCACAGAATTAATTGGGCACAGCAGAACTTTATGGGTCAGCATTAACTGGGTTCTATGGGGTTAAGTCGCCATTCAGAGCTATCAGCATAAGAGACATCATATTCAGCAGGAAATCATTTTATTGATGAACTAACTCTGCCCATTGTGAATATTTTAGCATATGTAGCACCTCTTATGACAGTTTAATAGTGAAGAGATGTTCAACCGATGATGTCAATAGGACCACTCTCCATGTTGAAGTGGAAGAATTGTGCTTGCACAGATGTGAGGGCAATTACTAAAATTGCCTAACACTGTAACTGCATTTCTGGCAGTTTCACATTTGCCTGATTAAGTTTGATTAAGAAGTAGAATAAGCAGATGACGTCAAAGGAATGGGTGGAGAAATTCAATAACAGCACACACTGATGTTGTTTTGTGAACACTATTGATTTGGTGGCTTTAAAATGAAGTTTTAGATCAATTGATTGATCAATACTGCATGGCTCTTTTGCTTCTTATTTTTCAAAAATTCCAAATTGCCCACAGATTCAGATTATATTAAATAGAAAGTCATTCGAGAGAATATTTAGTGGGCAGTGGAGTGAAATCCCAGCTATTGGGAGAGTTTGATTTGAAGAGACGTGAGGGTGTGATTTCCAAAAGACTTAACATTCTCTTAGCTGGAAGTCTGTTTTGATGGGCCATGTAAAGTTACAAATTGACTGAATCCTTGTGAATCACATCAATGTCCTTGCTTCTCTCTAACATTTCTCTTCATATTAGGCAGCCAATATTTCAACTCCATGGGGTGATATCAAATGTTGTATTTTAAGGTCTTTTTATTATTTTTTAGTAAAAACCTTTACAATTGAAAAAAAAAAATGAAATAACATCGTAGAAACCCAAGAGAGTATTCTGGAAATATTTCAGTTTGAACTGTAGGTGCAGGTTTGATGGGGTTTTTTTTCTTATTTGGCAATATGTGACTAGGGAAATATAAAGAAGAAGGTACAGCTGGTTTTTCCTAATGAAGATTGTTATAATTACCATATTAGGTCCCAAGTCTTATGTCCAAAGTAAATGGAATTTCTTATCTTCTTTGCTACAGAACTCTGATCAGTTAATTGAACATCAGTGTATTTCTGCACCAGTAATAATTGGAGTGTGAGAAAAGAGCAGGCCTCCTTGGTAGCAGTCTTATAGGTCTAGTCTCTAAGAAATCCCTTATCCAATATTTCTTGCTGTGTTTGATAGTGAGAGATCAATGTCCATAGCCCCAGGAGCTTCCCTGCTGCTCATCACAATGCACTGATGCAAGGAACTCCAGTTCCAGAAATATGCCAATCAATATCTTTGGATTGTTTAAGAATGGTTGCAATGGGTGGTAGACAGAGTTTTAACCCTACTGTGGCTGTTGGGAACAGATGGTGAACCTTCCTTTCTGGTAGGCTACATTAAATTCTGGTTGCCAGCACCTCATTGGCAGATCCTCTAATGTGGTAAATTGGTTTACAACTAGCAGATGGTCACATTGCATTAAAATGCAGAGCGGTGTAGATGTGGGGCTAGCAGGGGCGAGTGTGGGTCCTACAACTCAGTTAAACTGGCCCAGAGATTCCATGAGTGTAGTTTACCTTCTCAAAACGGATTACCAAACCATGCCAGCAGCTATGACTCAAACCACGCAAACGGCCGGGATCCCTGTGCATGTTTGTACACTCTTAACTGTTCTCTACTGGAGTCGTGGATATTTCTTCTCTTACCCAACTTCTGGCTTATCACGTTTAACCTGAAAATATGGGACGTGAGGTAAACATTAAAAAAATGTTAAGACTGTTTACGTTAATTTAATTTAGCTTTACCCAAACAATTCTTTCCCCATTTCAGATTACTGGATCACAGCAAGAAGGACCAATGGAGAACGGTGGTCAGAATATGGTACAGGTTCAACAGAACGGCAACCTCAGTGGCAGTCACTCCCCCATCATGACAGGCTCCATAGATGACAGTCGAACCAATCTGATTGTCAACTATTTACCACAGACAATGACACAAGAAGAGATCAGATCCTTGTTTTCAAGCATTGGAGAAGTCGAGAGTTGTAAACTTATCAGAGACAAAACGACAGGTAAGTCGGAGTTCAGTAGGGGTTGTTCCATGTGTATTAACTTTGGGTAAATTTGGCACTGGAAAGCTGTAAAGGCTTCTTTATTTTTTCCCCCAGGGTACACCATTTTTTCTTTCTTTTCTGAGCGTCAGAATACATTACAGATGTTTATATAACTGAGTGCACTTTGCCAATTTTAGATGTGTGAAGTGGAAATTCAAGGCATTGAAAGGGGGTGAAAAGTGAGATTCTAGCCATCAGATTACATTGGCCACAACCTGTGTTCACAAAATTTGAATTTTATATTGAACTTTGGCTGTTTGGTTTGTCAGCTCTTACAGTGTCCTTCAAAATCAGATCTTGATGCTCTTATCACTCAACCTGGTTCATTTATTATTATCTCTGTGAAATTTCTTGGAAAATTGCAAGAAGTTTGGGCTCAGAAGTTTGTCTTAAAGCTGGCATCTTCAGTCCAGCTCAAGTGAGAGAGACATATATTATCATTAAAGTAGGATGTGAGCAAAGTCTCTAAACAGAAACCTCCAGGTAAAAGCATTTATCACCAGCAGCTAGTATGTGCACTATGTCTGTGTTTATCCATGCTGCAGATACACTGGCTGAGGGAACTGCTTTCCGTTCTTAACATCTGTTTAGAATTAATCTTTAACAACGTTTTGCGGCATACCTAGCTTGAACAACCTTTCACAAAATGATGTAAGATGATTTATGGAAAATCTCATAATCCTCAGAGAAAGTTTTTACAGACTTAGCTATAAATTATAAGTATGTCTTAATCAGTGGCTATCAACTAGGTGCGATTTAATGAGTAGCTATCTATAGCTGTTTCAAGTACAGGTAATTGTGTCTGGCATATATCACATTTGCAAGGCAGGCCCATAGGATTGGGGGGGGGGGGGGGGGGGGGTGGTCAGAAAGAAACACTCTTTTGGTCTGAATAAAAATTTGGTTTTAGGCTTTCTGCCATTTCTCAAGTTGGGTCAGCTAAGAGGGTAGAAAGCCCACTGTAAATTTAATGAAGTTTAAAACAAGAGTGCTCTACTCAAGGGCTTGTTACATTAAAAGTAATTTTAAGCTTAGCTTAACCTCCTGAAATTGGAGAACTAACATGTTTTAAGTCCATTTTGATATTTATGTAAGATCTAGTTATTAAAAAAACATTGTGAAAATTTGCTCATTTTGGCTAAAATAAACGGCAGTTTAAAAAATATTTAATATTGGACTAGTCATTTGTTGAAGCTGGTCACTGTAAAGTCAGTTTAGACTGTGACTTATTGGGCTTAAGTTGTGATTAGGTGCTAATAGGACCCATTTAAAAGGGACACTGGGGATTAGGGATGTGCTCTATTAGTAATCAATTTGATAACTATCTTCAAGTAACTGTAGAACACCAACCTCTGCAGGGCAGTGTACATCCTCCATCCCCTCCCCCCACCTTATCCAGCAAGGCAGAATGATCATACCAATTATCATCTCCGTCCCTGCCATATAGAACACAGATACTGGGAATAAAGAAATGCTGTGATGGTTGCAGATTTATTCAGTAGTTTTTTCTCTATATCTTTATTTAGCCAGTCTGAATTTTGTAGAGTGATTGATGGTCTTTATAGTTGTCAGATCATGACTATCTATGCTGGAAGGCCAAAAACCTTGGACAGAATACCTTACCTGTGTTTAGATTCAGGGTTAGTAAAATAAATTCATAAACAGCATTTGGTTTTCCAAATCCTTGTCATCACAGAAGGCTTCTTTTGTATTTTATGTGCATAGGTTCAATGAGTGTGTGGGTAATAATCTGATTAGTATCTCCTGAAATGATTTTACATACTTCAATCTTAGTTCCATGATAGTTAAGTCCCAGAGGGGTATGTCTGAGAAATAACTAGAACCTGATCAAATATCTTATGAATTTCTTCAGTGCTGGAAGATGGGGAAATCTCACTGTTTGAATGAAAAAATGTGTATTTTCTTCTAGCTCAAGGTAATCACCATGGTTTCTTAAATATCAAAGACCTGCAGCTTGCCTGACCTTCAGATGTATATTGGCAGGACCAAATACAGCTGGTTTTTTATGAAGGTTGTTCATATCCAGCTGTCCTTATTGTAGGGAATTTATTCCAGCACCTATCTAGGCCTTCTTGGAAAAGATTGCTATGTGTCATGACTATCTTTCACACAATGAAGGTTCCCGCTGTTTGTCTGATTTATTGCTGTAGATGACTTTTTCGCTAAAACCATAAATTTGATAAGCAGTCCTCTCTAGACCAGAATAAACGTAATTTTAGAAACATCTATCTTTCAGAAGTACTATGGAGACTTCCTCTGCCAAATGCCGGGATATTGTTTTCATTAAAGTTAATCTTAATCAAATTTCTTGCCATCAGAGCAGGCAAGAGAGGAAATCTTTGGGATGAACCACTTAGTCAATTTCTTTGTTATGACTTTATCCTCTGCCTTGGTAAAGTACTTAACCACTGTATTTCTTGAACAGTAATATTTTTAAACATACTAATTGTTGCTGTGAATTAAAAGGGGATGTGTGTGTTGATGACAAAATTTTATGGTGTTTAGATGGGCTATCAGAAACTAATGGCTCAACTTGTTTAACCTCTTGGTAATTCTTCTGCACTTTATCAAAATCGCAAGTCAATTTTTCAGTTTGAACACCGGGTCATTGAAAGCATGTTGAAGCACTTGAAACCTTCCGCATAGGTGATAGCAGATAAGGCACAGATACCTTGGTATACCTGCCCGTTTGTGGACCACCCATTCAACGTACCTAAGTATAGAATTAGTCTGGAGGAAGGCTGGTGTTTTGTTGTTAGAG
The DNA here is from genome assembly GCF_001039355.2 of Lingula anatina. Next base: position 401,341 of record NW_019775480.1, on the reverse strand, counting down.
ATGGGAGGTGGCAGGGGTTGGGGTTTGCTCTCCAAAACCTTCATTCTTGTAGTTATTTTCCCAAGCTGTAAGAATGTCAACACTTCACTTTTTTAGACTTAATCTTGTTGTTTAAAGCCATGGTGTACTTTCCCTAACCCTTTTTGTGTGTGCTTTATTTAAAAATGTTGAATTTGTGGAAAGTTTAGCCAAACATTGTAGGACAAGTATTAGGCAGACCCTGGTAACAGATCAATGTATCCAGTCACAATTAATGGGGTCCTTACAGGTTTGAGCAAACAACATTCCTGTACAACTGTTCTAGTCTTGCAAATGGCTTGCAACTGCACAATGATAAGGTATGATGAGATCAGAGAGTTTTATCTGATAAGCACAGATTTAGAGAGTTTCTGTGGTCATAACACTGGACAAGAGGGGAGGGGGCGTGCAAGCAGAAATGATAGATATCGAGCTGCTGGGCCACAGCTGTTGATTCTGCCGTCTCGGAGAGATTAGCAAAATCGAAGTATATTGAATTGATTATTCTTATAGGAATAAGCATGGGGATTTTGAATAGTGGATTGGAAAGAAAAAAGTTTTCTGTTATCTCCCTTGCCTCATTTTCTGAATGTTTTTACATATCCTGTGGGATTCTTTCCCAGTTAATTTTCACACATTTGCCCATCCGTGAAATGTGCCTTGTCCACTTCTGGCAGGCTTCTCCTGACCTGAAACTACATAAGAAAGTTGAAGCAGCAGCATCCGTGATCCCAGTGGAATTAAGTACTAGGAAAACTAATTGCGGATGATTGTCACGAGAATTGGGTTCTTTCTCCCAAATGCAATTTAACCGTCATTGTCACATTTTTTAGTTCCTTTCGCTGCACTTAAACTAAGTACTGCCTGGCTATGTGTATAATTTCACACTATACTTATTTAACTACGCCATCCGGCTTGCTGTATAGCAAAAGTGTTGAGAAAGGGGCATAGGGATTACATCCAAAAGAACTTCCTAACCACATGAGGGCTTAGGTAGGTTTACAGGGAGAAAATTAGCAGCTTATAGAAACCTTAGTCAGATTTCCTCAGGGAACGAGAAAATTGGAAATTGGTTGAGTTGAATAACTCGTAACACGCCAATAATTATATATAAGATACATTTCATTGCTTCCTGTACCTAAGGTAATTTTGAAAAACTTAAAATACCAGAGATTCAGTGGAAAGAACAAATTACAGTATTTTTAGCTTCACTACCTGTAATCACTCAGTAAAAGTCCAAGAGAGCATTGTAAATCAACTCCCATGATGCCAACCGTATTAAGAATACCGTGTCATTTAATACAGCCATCATATCTGGTCAATTGAGCGTTATTATGTCGCATTTCAGTGTTTCACAATGGCCTTGTAATACGATCTGAACGGCACGTGTCAGGCTTGCCATGGGGACACCTCTTGTCTGTCCGTCTCTCCACACTTTATTGAGTTTGTGGATAAGCAAACCAAGGCATGCTTGGATTGTAAACAGTAGCTTTGTGTCAAGTCCAATAGACACATGCTGGATAACAGGGATCCCAGTGACCAGATGTCACGGTCGCTGAGCTTTTTACCTTTGTTACAGTGAGAAAGAAAGTGATCCCGTAGTCTTTGTGTTTGATGTCTTAACTTGTAGTAAGAATGGAGCAGGTGATCCTGCATCCATGTGAGTCGGTGTGTGTGTTTTAATCTTTGGGCATGAACTGTGGAGTTCTGGTGCACTGATTGTAGGCCTCCCAACTGTGCCATGATGATAGATACCATCATCACCCAATATACAAAAAATATAACTGTTCCTGTTTTTCTGTCTGCAGTGCTGTATTAACTGCAGAGAAGAGTGATACTAAAGGTATCCACTTACAGTGTGTATTTTCTTAATGATAAAGACAGTGTGTTAATCTACAGCCACTTGATAGAATTACCTCAATGAGTTTGGCCAGCCACACTGATCACAGCTGGAGATCTGCTCCTTGCCAGGCATGTAGTTGGTCCAGCCTGGTACTTGGCTACAGGGTAATCAAAACTCTTTCTGATTACACCAGAGAACAAAGCCAATTATAACAGATGGTGGACTACAGAAAATTAAGTAAGATGTGTCAGCAACCAACTGGATCTAGAGGTGACCGTTCTTAATGAGCTGAAACCTTGTATTTGATTATTAATCTCTATTGGTGTTGGGGCCCCTAATTACAGGAATAGTGGTGATTAGGAACCAAAAGAAGGGAGGGGCACTTGATTGCCAGTAAGCCCTTCATTTAAAGGGGGGTGGTCCAAACCTTGCTAGGAGCCACAGATGCCAGTTTTCCCCGATAATCACTTTAAAATTGTTTGGCCATTGTAACACCCCATTAGCACTACAGAACAATTAGCTGTCTCACTTAAGTGAACACACACACACTGAGCAGAATAATAATCTCCTGCCTCTCCTGGATTCTCCCAAGTCTCTGAAACAAGAATATTCATAAAGCAACATTACTTGGATGACTGGTAGATGTTTTTTACTGTTTGAGTCGGGCAATATATTTGCAATTAGGCAATGGTTGATGGATCAGTTGGTTTATGGATCCTCTAATTTGTTATCAATCTTCTTTTTCTTATTTATTTTTTAAAGTAAATCTATAAAGGAAAGAGTGCACAACTATTATCCAGTTCTGATGGACACTTCTTTTCTATTTAGTGACACCGTCAAGTTTATGAAACATGCTTAGAGAAGAAATTTTCAGCAATTTTTTAAAAATAAAGCATTTATTTCAGTGGTCTTTTTTTCCATCCTAGAAGTTGAATGTTATAATAATTAAAACTAGATCTGATTAGTATGGGCCTTTAGGAATAAGCTGGGATTTCTTTTAACCTTCTTATGAATGCCTCTCTGTAAATTGTTCTTGAAGTGTGCAAGTGATTGCTAATTCCTGAAAAATGTTTTGGAGAATTCGTAAGCAAATCATCCTATAAAGCAGCTAGTATTAATCTCCTGTGTTCATTTAATGGCCATGGAGGTGGGTTTGTGCTTGGTTTGACCGGCCAAGTGATTGTGTTGTTGTGACTGATGACTTCTGTGGTATGTGGGAACTGATAGAGTTAACTTTGACTGGGTTATACATTTACCTGTAGTATACAACCTTTTTTCCTATTCGAATGCCCTTTCAAGGCCTAGAGATTCCGAGGATTGATAGCATACCAAAGTCTTGTTTTGTTTTATCTCATAAAGTTCAATAAAAATTGAATTTTAACTTAGAAATAAAAACATTTATAAAAGAATAGTTAAGATTTCATCATTTATGACGTAGAATTTATAGATATTGGTTTAATTTATATAGATTTATAATAATTTTAAACCAAACAACATAGTAATTATTTTCTTTCTTAAACATTTTTAGGCCAAAGTCTAGGTTATGGTTTTGTGAATTACAAGAGTCCGGATGATGCTGACAAAGCCATCAGCACGCTAAATGGTTTACGGCTACAAAACAAAACAATAAAGGTAAGTTCTGTTTCCTTCTCTTAGCTTGCTTTAGGAGAGAGGGTTGGAATTATTTGGCATGACAGAAAGCTGAATGATACAGACAGCAGACTTGCTGTTACTATTTATGGGGATTGCTGTTCTTTTCTCGTGATAAGTTCAGTGTGATATTGTTTGAGAATGTGGCGTACACTGAGAGGCATATATTCATGGATTTTGAAAAAAATGAAAAACAAATTTTCTTTGGTTTCAGTCAAGTACTGCTGTCTGTGTCAAACAGTTTTTGTTATGATCTTGTTATCTTCAAAGAAGATGAGGCTGATAAGGATGTGGACCAGAAAAAGATTTTAATTCAACATAACAATTACACATACAACTACACACTGCACTGCACCATCCCCCCTCCTCACCTCCCCCTTAAAAAAAAAAAAAAAAACATCCCACTGTTCTTTCAGTTTGTCCTCTCCTCTCATTACAATTTCCCCTTGTTCCAAATTTCCTCTACCCTTATGTTCCCCATTTCTTTGACCTCACCCCAACCCTTGAAGAAATGTCTCTCCCCCTTGTTAACATACAGCTGCCCTAGTGTTGTCAGATCACTGTGTGCTGATATAACGTATATGCTAACATTAAAAGTATTACCCAAGGTTATGGAAAAAAAGTGTTGTGATCTAATGGCTTGGGCCTGTGATCAGGACAGTCACACAGTGCTTGCCATGTATCAGGTTCCACAGTGACACAGCCGGGCTGAGTCATTTCTAGGTATGATGGATGCTGCCATTGCTTCTGTTATCTAGGGAATTTGACTTGTATTAATTGAGCTGCATGAGACAAATATTAAGCATTGGTTTTAATGTCAGGAGAGATGGCAATTACGTTGTTTTTACCTTAATCAATTTTTTCATAACTTGTATGCTTGATGAAATCTCCATTGGTTTCATCCATCTTTGAAGTGACTAGGTAATCATTATGTTTAATGACTAATATTTTTGTTCTCCAATGTTCAAAATAAGCTTGTGAATTATGTAGATACTAACAACTAATTCATTTTGTTTTATGTATTTATTTTCTTATTTTTTAATTTCTTTTCTTATTTTTTAATTTCTTTTCTTTATTATCAAAATGATAAGTGAAATCCATGGTCTTGATGTCTGGCAGATCAAGGCCCAGTCTGCTTCCACCTGCCGTGGGAAGCACCATATATTGACTAGAACACTCTCGCTGATAAAACAAATGGCACAATAGAACAAAGCCCAGCAAAATCAATTGATATGAGATCAATGTTTTGATGTAGGAAAGCAATGGTAATGTACACAGTAATATGCATGAAGTTTGCAATGAAAGGATTAATCACAATAATGAGTCTTTGGCTCCACTAGACATAGGATTCATTTCCAGTCCATTACTGTAGGAAAAGCTTCAGTCGTCCATTCCGTCTGAATATCTGAGTGTTACGACTGGAGCTGGAAAGGTTAGGCCCCCCATTGATTAAACGTGAACATGCTATTAGAATTATGTAGCTTGCAGTTTATGTGACGGGAAGGCTTTCACCGAAGGTTTGAAAAAGGGCAAGACAGGGCAGGGTGGCTTGAAACAGAGCTGCACTTCACCAAGCAGACAGGATCTCTCTATACATTATGAAAGACGAGAAATCCAGGAAATAACCAAGAAAATATGTGGCCCTGAGGTCCCATTTGTGTATAGACAAACTTGTTTATCATAGCTAGCAAAATAAATTGCTTTTTGCTCACAGATGTAATATGTCTATCCATGTATGGTTTTCATTATGGTTGACTTACCTTTGGATGTTATAAATCCTATAAAAATAATGTACAGATATCAAATATAGGTCAACATCGTTAAGGAAAGTATTGATAATTTATTTTTGATAAACAATTTGTCTTAATTATTTATTAGAAAAAGCTTTGTTATAAGTATTATTTAGACTCTGCTAAGTTTGACTTATTTTACCTTTAATATCTTTTGACAGGTGAAGTCTAATTCTGCTTTCAACACTTGTTTGTCTTCTGAAAACCTTAAATTGCAAGAACAAAAGAACCAGAGAGGTGCTTCTCACATTTTAAAGAAAAATTGAATACAATTTTTTGTCCTAGTGTTTTTTATTTTCTTATCTAAAATGTGTTTGAATATATTGTTTAGGTTATCTTCTCTGCACCCGTCCTATTCCCATCCTACCCTTTCTCCTGCATTGAAGTACCATTGCATCTTTTTTAAGTTTTGCATCCTACTTCCACACAACCACACTTATTACTTGCAAACACATTTATGTCATTCATATCAGAAAGTGACATTTTCCCACTCCAATAAAAAAATAATAAATGGCAATAGATTATCAAGATTGTTGTCATACTAGAAAATGTACTTATTATTTATTTTATTCTGTCTGGAATATGTGCTGTATTTATTAAGTCTGCTATAGTTTTATTTGATGATTGTCCATCTTTCTCTTTTAGGTGTGCTCACTTCCGCTGGTTGTCGTATCATCCCTGCACACCACACCACATATTTACAGCTGTTTCAGTTGCTTAAATTGTACTTACTGATTTGTTATACAGTCATATGTTTAAAGTATTGATTTTGATTCCATTTTATTTTAATCCTGTGCTGTTTTACATGTCTGTAGGTGTCAGTAGCTCGGCCAAGCTGTGAAAGTATTAAAGGGGCTAACTTGTACATAAGTGGTCTACCAAAGACTATGACGCAGTTGGAACTTGAAAATTTGTTTTCTCGGTGTGGTTCCATAATAACCTCAAGAATCCTCTCAGACCCTGTGACAGGTATATACAATTAAAGTGCTCTGCTTTAAGAGTGAAAGTGAAAGTGGGCTGTTCCAAGCTCATTTGACACATTCTTGGCCATTTTCTTTGATTTCGGTTGGGTTAAGGCTTACTAGATGTTTTTGAGTTATTTTTGCTCTAGGCATACAGAAGACTTTCATTTTTGATTATCCCTACTGAGTAATCAAAGTTGGTTTTTCAGAATTTATTTTATTTGATGTTTGCTTAAAGTTTCACCTTTCAAGATTAAATGTCAAATCATTTTATTATGTGGCCATTGGCTCTTCTTTATGCTTTAGTTCTCAAAATTGTACACTGTGAATTTTTATACTTTGTGAAATATCAAATTAATTTCTCCTGACAAATTTAGTTGTGCTTTATCCAAAAATGTAATAAATTGCTTGAAGTCTAGATCTGTTTTAGCCTAACCTTTATTTCAAGAAAATTGCCAAGATTTTCTCTGAGTAAGTCACCGTCGTCTGCAGCTAATTTTGGAACTGTAAGCATGCCCGGGTGCATACCTACACTACATTAACCTCCTAGAAATTTCAGTGAAACTAGCGTTATCAGCACAGATCTCCAGAATCTCACCTTTCTATCAAATGCCAGCATTAGACCCAATCACTTCTGGCAGCTAAATAGGAAAATGGGGAGTCATGTTCTCTTAAGTTGCTTTTTAACTTGCATTAATTTACTCAAGTTTTCTTTAGCAGCATTTGTCTTCAGAGAGTGTAGATGTCTTCTGTTTCAACAACAAGGGTATTTCTCTCTCTGAGGGCAGGCTTGACAGTTCCAAATGTAGCCTTACTTCGGGGGAACTTTTTTTTAATTTCATGTACAGTTTTGTATGGATGGACTAGATTCTAATCTGCCTTATAGAGATGCTTCTACTCTTTCACTGCTGGACCCTAAAATATCTTTTAAAGAAACTGCATAACTTAGATATATATGTGTGGTTTACCCTTCTATTTTGAAAAAAATTCCAAATTATTTTTAAACAGCATATCAGATGTGGTTGTTTATCACAGAACATGTGATTATAAAAAGTTGATGTTCATTATTTATATATTTGTTTTTTTTTCAATGGCCACAATATATTCATTTTCTAAGTCAAGTAAATACTAAGATGGTAAACCTTACATATTTCTTTTAATGAGTTTATCTTTTTTTGTTTGTTTGTTTGTTTGTTTCAAATACAAATTTATCATTTAATTGCATTTTTCTCAGATGTAATGAGCCTTATGCTTTGTATTTCTTCTTTTTTTTATTTGTTCACTTACCATTCTTGTGTTACCTTAATTTTAAACTTGGGTTTGTTTGTTATTTATTTATATATTTTATTTTTAATGCTATTTAAGAAGTATATAGGAAGGTGATTGTGCCAGGTCTGTTGTGTGCCATCCTCAGTGCCACAGTGCAGACCTCATTTTCACCCTCGCTGTATTTGTAATTCAGATGTAATCAAGGAAGAGCAATAACATTGTTTCTCAAGTCCCACGCTGAATCCCAAGCCTCCCTTGAGAACATTAGATCACATAATATATTGTAAATTTGAAGTCTACCATTAATGCATTTATTGTCCTTTCATATGTGGTAGATATAAAGTCCTTTTGTAAAGTGTTATCAAAATGTTTGGAAATGAATATTAAGCACTAGAATTTTGAAAAAGATTTCCATCCGTGTTTATCATTTCATAATGACTGTGAATTAAATACATTCTGCTTATATATTAAAAAGCTTTCCCAGTAAAAATAATGTGGCATTTGTATCAGAGCAATGTGCTTACTATGCCCCACGGGATCTGACCCCATAAGCTAACCATGTAAGCTACTGATGAAGTTATTGGCATGTTTTTAAACTTGGCTTCATATTGGCCTTAGTTCAAGTTCAATATCTTTTCAGTAAAGTATTCCTTAATACTTGCTGCTTTTTTATTATTTGTTATTTATATTAGTATCTTTTTTAATTTGCTGCATTTTTTTTTTACTGTTTTCTAACTTATATCTAGTAAAAACATTTTTATTTTCAATATCTGATATTATAAATATGATATATTGAATGTGACTAATGCTTCAGACATCCTCTGTATTGCTGCAGTTTGCATTATTAGAATGATGAGATAGATATTTACATAAAATAGCAAATATAACCCTTTGTGTTTCCTTTACACAGAGAGAAGGCTACCACTCGTTTTCATATATGTTTGATATATATATATTTCCTTAAATCTATGTATAGCCAGCCTTCAGTGCTTATTTCAAGCTTGTCTCATACAATTAGTGGACTGACCAATTCACTTACACTAAGCATAGGGGCAAGGATGTTGTTTACAGTGTTTTGGTGTCATTTCCCAATTTAACCTAAGGGGATGATTGTCAAGTATTGATTTCTACCCAAGTCCGTAATGGGTCTGCTTGGGCTGCTCAAATATTACTGTAGCTATGTTTTATGCTGGAACTGATTCTGTGACTACTTTGTCTACTAGTCTTTTTTGTACATCTTTTTTTTTTTTTTTTTTCACTAGATCTTAATACTTGATTAGTTCATAAATTAATTTATTATATAGTTCATTTTGTTTATAGTTTTCTTTATAGCTCATTGTCTGGCTTAACTTTTCTTATGGTTTTCATCAAGGTATATATATATTTTTTAGGCTTATCAAAAGGGGTTGGTTTTATCCGGTTTGATCAACGACATGAGGCTGAACGTGCAATCAAGGACCTAAACGGCAAGATTCCAGAGGGTTCCACAGAGGCCATCACGGTCAAATTTGCCAATTCCCCGAGCAGCACAACCAAGAGCACAATTCCGCTCACAATGGCATCTTACCTAACAGCATCCCCCACGAGACGATTCTTGGGTCCAATACACCACCCAGCTGGACGCTACAGGTAAATTTTGAGCTTTTTATTGTGTCTTGATGCTGGTCCAGAGTACAGTTTGCTAGTTTTAAACCAGTCACATCAGTATTAAGGGATCTTTGACTCCAGTGTCATCTAATTAAACTTTTAAGTCCTGGATATAAGCCTAAAGCACGCAAGTGCAAGACGCTAAATCAAATGATTTGATTAAATTGTGACAGTGAATTATGGGAAGTTCAAAGGATATGAACTTTAAAAAAAAAAAAAAAAAAAAAAAAAACGTTGAAATTATCTGAGTGACTTGGCTAAAACAAGAAATCTGGACCAGGACTGACAGTGATGTGATGAGGTTTTTGAAGCTTAATTAAGAAATAGATGCACAAACAAATTCTCAGTCATATATGCATTAGAATTATTCAAAATAACTAAATTGCAATTTGTCTCACTTACTGATTGTCTTAAAAAAAAAAAAAGGATAAATTATATTTTTGGGGAAATGAAACTAAAAGTACTAGGGCACTTAAGGTATTGTCTTTTTGATTTGANCGTTGAAATTATCTGAGTGACTTGGCTAAAACAAGAAATCTGGACCAGGACTGACAGTGATGTGATAGGTTTTTGAAGTTAATTAAGAAATAGATGCACAAACAAATTCTCAGTCATATATGCATTAGAATTATTCAAAATAACTAAATTGCAATTTGTCTCACTTACTGATTGTCTTTAAAAAAAAAAAAAGGATAAATTATATTTTTGGGGAAATGAAACTAAAAGTACTAGGGCACTTAAGGTATTGTCTTTTTGATTTGACCCTTACTGTGCACAGACTCTAATGTTAAAGAGCAAAGAAATTAAGTGATCCCCCATGATTTGATTAATTTGTCTGTTGCTTTACAAACATTTGTGGCGTCCGTACTTAATGAGACAAGATCAGAGGTTTGTAGGATTAAGACATCAGTAGAATTCCCTGTAACATTATACCCTATTTGTATTAAGCTGATAGTAGTCTGAAGCTGGGCTGTAATCATTGGGTAGCCGTGCCAGGCATTGGCCAACCCTCGCCAGGTGCTGATCCAGAGCCCAGCTTTCTCTTCTCATATTCAAAATATTGTCTTCCACTCCATTAGTCGCTATACACTGTGTGAAACACAATGCATCTGTGCTGTAAACAGACTTCATTGTGTGGAGCTTCAGATGAATCGTTGACTAAAAGCACTTAACAGAGACGGAATTGAATTTGGAACATTTTGATATGTGTAGTTCTATTCTTCTAGTTCTGTGTCTTCGCTGCTATCAGCTTTATTCCAGGAAAATGTTGAGCATAATCTGTCATCTCCCCGAGATCAGCCATTAGTAGGATGCTTTATTGCCTTAGTGTAAGGGAAGGGTCACCGACATCTCTTAAAAACCGTGCATGGTAGGGTTGGTAATCTAAATGATGGTTTTAATGAGAGCAAAGAGTTGGAGAGGTTTTTGAAAAATATGTATTGCCAACTTGGGTAATATTACGTTTGAATCATGAAAAGAGGATTAACCTGGAGCATAATTGCTCAAAGTCTTTATTTTTATAAAAATGTCTATATGATGTTCATAATGGGCAGTATGAAGATGTCTGATCTTGGGACAGGAAATATTTCTGTTTTGCTTTGGAAGATCAACTGATGATTTCATGTCAACAAATAATATCCACTGTTCAGTTTTTCATGTAGGGATCCAGCTGTAGAAGACAATGAAAATACAGCATTCAGGAACTTCGATATATATGGTAGAAATTTTTAGTTCCACTCTTTCTTTCTTTTTCCACTTGAGTGACCTGATTGTAAAAAATATGTATATTCACAGTCTTAACCCAATTAGGTACTCCCCACTGGAAAGCACTGCCGCCGCCACTGGTTTGATTACCACGCCCACCAGTGCTCTCATCTCTGGGAACCCACTCCAACCCACTGGCTGGTGCATCTTTGTCTACAACTTGGCTCCAGAGACGGAGGAGAACACCTTGTGGCAGTTGTTTGGGCCATTTGGGGCAGTGCAGAGCGTCAAAGTGATACGGGACTTTCAGTCACAGAAGTGCAAAGGATTTGGATTTGTTACCATGACAAACTACGAGGATTCCTTGATGGCCATTCAAAGTTTGAACGGATTTGCACTGGGCAATCGCATCTTGCAGGTGTCCTTCAAAACTAACAAAACCAAAATGATGTAAGTGGACAGAACTTTATATACATATGTTATATATAAATGTATATTTCATTTCTTATGCTGAGAACAATCAAAGACAGAGCTTTAGCTGATGAGAGAGAAGAATCTCATTTTGAACATGTTGATGACTAGTCATGTTGTTGACTATTGACATTCCCCTTGGGGGGGAGGATTATGCCAAAAAGCACTCAAAACTGTTGATGGAGATCAGAATACTGTGCACTGTATTGAGGAGGACACTGTGGCACTTCATTTATCTGCTGAAGGATTTTAATCCACACATGAAAATTTAATATCAACGAGCATTTTACTTATGTGTGTAAAAGATCTTATTTGTGTTGCAGAAATTTTAAACGTTCAACATGAACTCAGTTCTATATAAGTGAAGACAGAGTAATTTAAACTGTAATTTATTTGTTCATGTAATGTGGACTAATTTAACTAGAATCCAATCTGTGGATTTTGTATATGTTGTACACTTTATCAAGCAGCATTAACCCGCTTTCCTTCTTAGACGTGTCTGACTTTTAGACAGTGTTTTACTTGTTGTTCATGTTGACAGCTGTCTAGAGGCATTCTACATTAGTAGATTAGAAAATTTCGTCTGTTCCCAGTATTATATACTTAAGTTATTTCCGACAAGTCGGAAAAAAATTGTGGATCGTGGCAATCTTTTGTTTTCACACCCTACTTATCAAAGGCAATTAAAGTTTTATTTGTCTGTACACTTTTGTTGCTGTGTTTGTTTACTTATTATTTTATACTTATTTGCATATTGTTTCATTATTTATTCTATTCATTATAACATCATCATTTATTACTGCCTGATTTTCTTGTTATATTTTCTTTTCCTATTTATTGATCCCACATTGAGTTGAACCACCACACCAGTATTGACATACTAACTGCCACCACACTTCTTTGGTTTGCTGCTTCTACCCAGTAATTGCAGAATAGTTGACAATTTTTTTTTTCCTTTTGCTTCCTTTATTCTCTCTTGAACATTCGCGTGAGACCAAGTTTATGTTTGGGTCCAGGACATGGAAAAGAGCAGAAGAATGCCTCTGAGTGACAGCAGCATAATAACATTAAGTAGTATTCAGTATTTTCAGTTCCAGTGTAGGGAAGTTTTAAATTTGCATGTGATGGATGGACACATTTGGGGTTACCATGGTAATGAAGTGTTATTAAAAGAAGCTCTGGGAACCATCGTTCTCATTGCCATGGTAACCCTGTATTAAAACTCTTGGTAATTTTTGAGGGATAGTTTGTTGTACGATCACCTATCTCCAAGAAGTGAACCAAGTTTGCCAAACAAACCTTTGGCAAAGTGGACGACTACTTAATTTTGTAACCATAGCAACCAATGATATGGCTGCTGATGTGCTGAATTGCAGTATAAGGCAAGAAGGTTTCAAGCAACGAATAATTTGTTCTGCAGCAGTAGCAGCGTTTCCTAGTTCTTCCATTGACATGCATATTATGGAACAAATATGTACGTTGGTAAGGTACATATTTCGCACAAGTTGTTGGAACTGTTGAGACTTGTATATATATTATAGACATTAAAAAAACCCAAGAATGCCAAATATGAACTGATGTGATGCAAAGCCACTTTTGATACCAACATATGCTGCCCTATATACAGTGTTACATTGTAAAGATGTTGATGAGAGATGTTTATTTGTTGTTGAACGAATGTCTGTACGGACTACATTGGTTGGTCTCCCGTCGTTTTGTGAACTATGTACCAAAAAATTAACATTCCTATTGTCATTTACACCCATTTTAGACAGATTTAAGTGAATTGTCAGCTAGTGCATGCATTTAGATACAGTATTTATACCTTGCACTCTAAACCAGGAAATATGGACAAAGATAGTAGTGAAGAATAGTAGAACATAGATAAAATTTCTTAAGCTGTCCATTACTGCAGAAAGTGGGCAATTCTTTCCACATGTGTGATAGGCAGTTTTGTTCAAGAATACTCGACTTCAAGTTGAACTGTCTCACCTAGTGATGCAGTTTCCATGTTAGTCACCAAGTACACCTGGAATTGCCAGTATTTGACATTTTCTACTGATATTGCAGATTTTAATACCCAGTGGTTTTACTGGAATTTTTTGAGATGCAAGAGAAAAGAATCTATGAATTACACATGAATGTTTCTTACACCTGTTGTTAAAACTAAACTGGGTACTAGAAGAGGGCCCAACATGTTATTCTATGAACTATTTGTGTCTGTTATATAATGGTATTTTCAGCTTTTAAAGGCTGTACCATGATATTGATATAGGTATACCCACTGTAGTTTAGTCTTCTCATATACAAGGCAAAATCATGTAAATGTATAAAAAGCATAATCAAAATATTTGAGAGTAAAGAGTTATTGTATTGTGTGAAGCTGAAAGGATATTCTCACATTATCAGGATCTCAGTAAGTAGAAGGGGCAGTGAGCTTTCTCTGCAGGCTAAACAAATGTTTCATCTAGTATAATCTCATTTAACTTCAATTTCAATTTTTTTCCTTTGGCCAGCTTGGATGGTAAATACTCGAATTGGATGAAAGGGGACAAGAAAAATTGATTTTGGTGGGGTAAAACTGTGGGGCACATTTTTGTGTAATTATTGTATGGCGTCATTTTAGGGAGTTCATCCTAGTTTTAAACAACATTGCTTTATCTTGGCCAGTTGAGTATCTACCATTTACACTTTGTAGAACAGTTGAGAATTAGAATCTATGATGTTTGAAGGCCAAATTTGCTGAGTTGAATTTGTTTTCTTTGTTCAGCATTGTATTTTAGTGTTATTATATTTGTAGAGTATTGTAGTTATTGATATTATTCATGCTCTTAGCAGTTTTCTTCTCTTTGTTGCATGAGTGAGTTGTTTTACTCTGAATTGTTCACACTTTCTTAGCATTCCAGTTCAATTCATTGACAATTCCTGTTTATTGTAAGGCTATGTTTGTTCTTGATTAGATGTTAATTGAAAATTTTAGCTATATCTTGGTTGTAATTTACATAGGCAGAGCTACATGAAATCTAGGAAAGGTCGGGCAAGGCTAGACAAAGTGATGGTATAAGCCATATCTTGCCAGTGTTAACTGGCTTCAGGCTGACAAAGCACAGTCCTTTGTGATCATTATCTCTCAGATATCATCCCTTGATGTTATTCAGGTATGCATATAGGGTGATGCCATAATATGACGTTATTGTAACGAGAAACCCCAAAGTCTTAATTAATCATATACACAATAACATAATCAGCTGTTTGTTGATTGTCCTTTCCTATGTAGTTTGGTTGTATCGCAATATTTGTACTTTTACATGTCAGACCTATCATAGAATAAATCTTCTGAAGATATGAACAGGACTCTGTTGGGCTTAATTGTTGCCGTGTTATCGATATGTGAATTATCATGAAAATTGAGCTACATAGAATCCTGCTCATTTCAATGTAAATGAAGTATACAATGAAAGTCCTGAACAGCTGTCACAGTGAACAGATTGGGATGTGACTTATTATGCACATTTGTATTCATTTCTGCTTCGTTAACTAATATGGTATAAAACAAAACTGCATTATTTATGGACATGCTTAATAAAATATGTTTGACGTATTTGAAATGTAGGATGTGTAAATTAAACAATTCATTCCCTGATTTGTTCACTCTTCCTAAACATAGATATAATTTGAAAAGAAATTTATTAAATCCAAAAGGTCCACTAGCTGCTTTCACAAAAAGTTAGGATTTTCACCAGATCTTTTCAAACATATTAATGCCACAATGGAAATGTTGATTGCATCATGTCAAGCAAAATTAAGAACATCGGAGTTGAACAAGATCTTCCTCATAGCTATAACATGTACATCCTCAACTGAGTGATCACAGAAATAATCTTGCATAAGAACCATGGCTGAAAGTACATCATTATTGTCCTAATGGAAATCGTCAGATTTGATTATTTCAGTCGCATAGGGCTGGTTCTTTTGCAAGAGCTTTAAAATTCTTAGATATTTCAGATCATTTCTTCAGTTATTTGATATAAAGACTAATGTTCCAGGTTTAAGTTGAACCTGATGTAAGGAGTCCTTGAGAAGCGTGTGTATTCTGCCCAGTAGCAAATTAAGGTTGGACAAGCACTAAATGGACATCTAAGCATTTTCTGGTGTGGTGGTTATTCATAACAACTAAATAAAAAAAATTCATCAATATACTTCTATGTTACAAGGTCAACAATGTCTTTGTAATCTATCCCACTTCTCAAAAGGACGGTTCTCCTTCACTGACAGCATGCAGCAGTGTTCCCCGGACGTAGACGACCTTGTACCCAGTCACCTGTGGCAAATGACAGTTTTACCTGCTGCAGTAATTATTTCTCATAAGAAGATTAAGCTGACCTCCAACATGCAATGTTGCATGCAGATGGCAAGTTTATTGGGGGATAAGCCGTAGTAATTGAGAAGTTGACAATTGAAGTAATTGTTTGATTTAGGGAGTTTGATTTCATTTGGGATTTTTGTTTGACGTTGCGTTAATTTAGAATATTTGTACTATCATAGTAAATTTTAGAGGTGGGCTGTGGAAGTGCTTTGTGTGGTAAAGAAATCCAAATCCAGTTGCAGACATGAGACCCAATTTATTCTTAAGTGTGTAATCCACACGGCTATGAGATTTACCAATTAAAAAAAAGTGCTACACTAAGAATGTATTTTGCCTGTGAAGTGTTGAAGTGGCCAATTTACTATGATCTTAATTAAAAAAAGACTTGACCATTATGATTCTGATTATGTTCCAGAATTGCTCATATGTACTGTTGTTTAGAGAATATTGGACAGACATCACGAGTTTTAAAATTTAAAATGGAACTCTTCAAATTTGATTAAACTTCCCTTAACAAAAACCAATGCTTATTAATTGGGAAAAATTACTTCTATTATTGGATGTTTTTTTGAAACAGTCAGTTCCTAACTCTGAATGTATGGCAAGTTCAAAAAGAAATCAATTGCTGAAAGCTTAAGGACATTGAAAAGCTTCTTTCTGTATCTTCAAAGAGAAAAAGATGCCTCAACTTACATGATGACGTCCAACAAGAAGTCTGCAAAGAGGAAGTGCCTTGAAAAGTGCAACTGATTCCATGATATTTCAACTTTTCAGTGACTTTGGGGTTTATCTGAATAGACAGCACTTGCAAGTAGTAGGGTCTACTGCAAATTTTACTTGTTTTAGTAAAAAAAATATTGACAAACAATATTGTACGTCACAAGAAAATACGCAAGAAAAGATTCAATGTTCCTGAACAACCATATTTAGGTCAATGTGAACCATTTTTTCTTTGTCCTTAAAACATGGGAGTTAACCAAACTATATATCTCATTAATGAATATAGCTGCAGGATTTTGCCGGAACAAATTGAAAAAAAAAGGCACACATTTTTGTCCTTTGGCAAATGAATTAAAGACTGAAAAAATTGATCATTCATGACAAGAAATTAGATTTGAAGCCTATGAAATTAAGCTAAGGGAACAGTGTGTCTAATCAGAGCTTTGGCTGTAGGGAATTTGAAAACTTGTACATCTGTTCTTGGATATACAAATCAATAATTCAATACTTTCATTGCTAATGGCAAACTCAAACTTAATGAAGGCAGTCAATACATTGAATTTCTTCCCATGGATAATTCCATTTAATCAAAATGGCCCCCTGCTTTTTCTAGATCTCTGGCTCAAGGGTTCAGATATAGACCAAACTGGTAAATTTAACAAAAGTACAAATCCATTCTTCCGAAATATCAATACTAATGTATTTTGACACTAACAAAAATTGGGTGAGGAATGGATTTTAATTTCTACTGTGTGTCTTCTTGCACGTGGGACTGTGCATTCTGGAAGAAAAATATTAAAATCTGTTTAAATTTCGCTAAACCCCCAAACAGCATTAAAAATATCAGAGGATTAAAGTCCTTCACCATGGGCAAACTTTAAAGAAATAATAGGTTTGAATTATCCTGTTTGCTAATAAAACTTTAGACTGACCTCTTTCATTGGTCAGTGTGGATACTCACTTTACTCAGATACTTGTGCATTAACCACCTCCAGCAGATAAAGCATGCTAACATTAAAAAAAATGGATATCATTCACAACAATTTGCAATGTTAATCCATTTTATACAAGTGTTGGAACTATCATCACATTACTTCGCAACAGGCTAGCTTGTCCAACGTGGATTTTTAACAACCATACTGGCTGACATTCTAAAGCAAGGGCATTCATTTTGATTACAACTTATTCTAAATATTGTCCACTGTGTTTAATCCTTCTCACAGATAAGTCCATTAAACAAATATTCAGTAGAAATTCAGTTTTTGTGACTTAAATGCAAAATATCCCTAACTGCTGCACAAAGAATGTGCAGTAAATTGTATGTTGTTGACATCAGAGTTTTAAAAACATCAGATTTTTAAAAAATAATTTCCCAATTACCATTTTGCCAATAAAAATGTTAACAAAAAACTTTTTTTTTTTTTTGAAAATCTGCTTAATTATTAGGTATTTTTGCACAAGTTGAATATTTCCATGCACCTATAGTGGTGAATTACTGCACTCCTTTGAGAAAAACTGAAGTCAACTGCAGATTCAACTAGCTAATATAACTTATTTGGCAGAGCCTGTTTCATTAGGCAAGCACAGTCTGATGGACATTATCGACTTTTCCTGTTGATCTAATTCTGCCTGATTTCATTCTTGTTTCCTGAATTTTCCTGAACTAAATGTGGATTATTCTCAGAAAGTTCTTGTAATTTCCTTGCCCAATCAAGTCAGCATTGACAAAAAAGGACCCACTGCTTGGGAGATGGAAATTTCCAGCCAAATGAAAGAATTTCCCAACTCAGTTGACCTGGAAAAAATGCAGCCATGATTTTAGTTCTTTGTGCAGGTATAAAATGACGGTCTACCAGCAGAAATAGTTCTACCAGTCAGCCGTGTTGCTCTGGTTTGAATTATGTGTTACTATTCATCACAGATTTGCTCTGTCACCATTGGTCATTCACTGAAGTGGAAAAATGACACAACAAATTGACAAAGAGAGCTTGATGGATAAATAAATGATAAGATTAACAGGATGATAGCATTTAACGATGTATGACAAATTAATGTTATTCAACTTTAGTCCAAACTTGTAATGATCATCTCTTGAGCTGCATGTGACAAAATTAACAAACTGATTGTTACCAATCTACACAAAAACTGGGATAATGTACATTGCTGTCAATGGCAATCATGCAAAATCAAAATCATGAAAACTGATGTGAACCCAAAATCAACCATTTGTTTTTCTTTTATAATTGTTACAAATAAAATGCAAAACAGCTCAAACAGATGTTTACTATAATTAAAACTTCATCATCACCCACAGCCCTTTCAGTTTATTTGAATTTCAAAAATTATCCCAATTACCAGCCTTATGACAGGTTTGCAACAATTTCTGAATGATGAAATCTCATAAGAAGGCCAAAAATCATCAAAAATTATTACAAAATGAAAATCAGAAGTTGATCAATTGTAAAATCCAATAACTTTTTAATGTGAATGGGCAAAAAATGTTTGAGATTCATTGGTATACCTTATTTACTAGGAAGCTGTGGTAACTCTCAATATCTTTGCACATTGCTTAAAATCCCATCACTTAAGAAAACATACAAGGCAATGACAAGAAAAAAAATTACAGTCTAAAAACAGATCATTTTGAGTACTTGTCGTGAATTTGAAAAGGATCCAGCAGTTGTTCAATGAACATTGATTTTTAAGCTGCTGATGGAATTAGTAATGTAGTGGATAATTTGTAAGCTAAATTGCAGTATTGAAGAAGACACGGTGAGCCCTGTGACCTTCTAGTTAGATCATTTCATGTGCAGTGAGGCAGAGCATCATCTAATGTAGCACCCGCATTGCAAGGTATTATGATAAGATTGTGCCCAGTTGTGTGTTAACATTAATGTCTGATGAATTCCCATGCCTGCATGATACGAGTTTAAGTGTAAACAGACAATGAAAATTGCTTGAAGGGTGTCTTCCCATCTGTGACTGCTAAGGAGAAAACAATAAGGCTGAAATTACACCCACACGTCAATAATATATGTCTCAATACTGACATACTGGTATCATATAGTTATTCCTATCATATTTTTAAATACTTTTTAAAATCCCCATCTTTTAATGCATGTATACAACATTCTTGCATTCTCTTACTCAGTGTTTGCCATTTAGAGAGGAACTTGCTGGACTGGAACCATTATCCCCAAAGTCAGGCTAAGGGGGGGGGGGGGGGGGGGGGGGGAGTGGGAAGAGGTGGAAGGAAAATTAAGCATAAATGAAATTTGAGAAAGAAGTGACACCCTTTTTTTGCAAAGTTATTCAAAATTATGTAAAATTATTCAAGTGCCTTTTACATTAAGAAAATAATTGATTATCAATCCATTTGGCTTTTACAAGTTAAAAGTGTTGGAGCAGCGGTTGCCAAATCTGTGAAAATACAGTAGGTGACCTCAAGCCACTGTGTGGATGCAAGCTCTGTACTTTGTGATGGGTAGCAGTATTAGCTTGCAGTGGGGACAGCAGTATGGGCAGGGGAGTAGTCCACAGATATAGTCACAGAATAAGCAAACAAAGAAAACCTGACATTGTCATTTTATGACATTTTACATCATTGTGATGCTGAATTCATGGATAAGAAAAGATGGCGGTCGTAAAGCACTGGAAACTGCTTTAATTTCCTGAATCTGATGGTTGAATGTTCACTTATAACGTAATTTAGCCAATCATCCACTAAACAAACATACATAAATGAAAACCTTATGAATATTTTGTTGACTAATGGCTCTCAATGTCACTTCTTATGAAGAGATAACCTTCATCATGCTGCAGCATACTCATGCTGTACTTAAAAAAAAAACTTATGAGAAGCTTTGTGATAGTCTCATTTAGTCAGGGCATTAAAAAATGGCCATAAAAATAGTGCTCAGTGTTTTTGATGTTGTTATTAATGTAAAAAAGTACATATTCAAAACAAAAGTGAAATCACCCATCCACATCAGTAGCTACAATAATATGAACAATAACATACAGCTGGGATTTAAAATGCCCAACTAGAAAACTTCAGTTGTAATCAGTTAGAAGTAAGACATAGCAGGAATATGTGAGTCGACTGTAGGATAAAGTAAACTGAACGTATTACTTAGTTTAGAAATTGCTTCTGTGTGGAAGTTCAAAGCTTCCATGCATTACTAGCATAATTGTTTAAAAAATTCTGTCAAAAGGGAATAGTTGCATAGAATTATTAAGATTATCAGATTATGGAAAACAACACTTATGAGCAAGTTTTTCTATGGAATTCTCTGCAGGCCAAAACCACTGCCTCAGTTTTCCCAAAGTACTTCAAGTTGAACATAAACAGCAGTCGATAAAATTAATCAATAATAAAACAATTTCCCTGTTGATCAAGATAAAACCAGGGCATCTGTACAGTTGTGTCTGTCCAATTGTCTGTAATATTATTTGACAATCATATCTTCTGTTTCTATGCAATATTCTATAGGACTACAAGTTTCAGATGTCTCCAAGAATGCTGTTATTTTAAATTTCACAATACCATCAATACAATATGACAGCATCCAGTGCATCTGCTGAGTATTGATAAGCATGTCTCTCTTCCTATGAAATCCTTGGAGAATTGTAATCACTTAGTGCTGGACTATTCTTTTTTCACCCAGTAAAATAAATGGTATCACCTGGTTACACATTGTATTGGTTGCTGGCATGCAGCCTCTTTTGCGACTAAAGATAATTACTTTGAAAAACTTTCAAATTCAATTATCCAAAGTAAAAATGTGTAGGCTAGCACATACACAAATCCTTCTATATTATTTGCCTAAGGTGCATTCCTTGTTTTTCATCATATTAACTTCTTTACAATATTATTCTAAATAGAGAAAAAGTGAATAAAACTAGACAGCAAACCTCGCAAATATACAGACACTTATGGAAAAAAGCCATCCCCATTGTTTCATTTTACATATACATGCACAACAAGAACTTTTATAAAAACTAAAAAAGCAGACCTCCGCCAAGGCAGCAGTTTTCGATTATTATTGATTATTGATTGATTATTTTTCCAGATCACCACCAAAAACTAATCACTTCTAAGTTAACCCATTTCTGACCCACCCTGAAAATTTCATCAAAATCAGTCCATAACTTTTTGAGTTATGTTGATGATTGATTTTTGATTATTATTGATTGATCATTGATCCAGATCACCAACAAAAACTAATCATCTCTTCCTTGGCCCACTTCTGACAGTTCCTGAAAATTTCATCAAAATCGGTCCATAACTTTTTGAGTTGATGACAGACAAACAAACAGACAAACAGGGGTGAAAACATAACCTCCTTGGCAGAGGTAAAAATCCAATCCTGCTTATTTATAAAAGGAGCATGCTTTTTTTTTTTTAACCAAAGAAAGATACTAAGATATGGTTTGGAACCTAATGGGCAAACTGTAAGTGCTTCAAAATAGGGCAATATTACAAGTTTTCAGCGTTTTACTTGGATATAAGAGAGAAAAATTTAAAGAGTAAACAAATATAAAAATTTGAAAGTTTGTTGCTTTAAAAAAGAGTCATGCCTGATGATGTGCACCAGTTAACTACAAAATAAGGACGATTTATGTGGGGCCATATATGATGGCCATTATAATATATCTCTTGCTATTACTTGTGAAATGAAATACCATTGAATTGTCTAATAGATATTGATGGACTTCGGCTCCAAAACCTTTAATGTTATTTTATATTCGTACCACATAGACTAATCTGTGAAAATACACTAGACACTTTCTGTTCAATTTCGATAGCATCTTCCTATTCTACTTTGGTGATAGTCAACTTACAAGTGCGAAATCTGGCTTTTCCAAAGTAAACACATGGGTATAGGGATCCTGAGTGCCAGTTTTGAGTTCTCAAACGAAACTCTATATGACCTTTCACTGCCCAAATTTACATAAAAAATGGTCTTAAAAGATGCTAAGAACAACATCTTGGGGTTCCTTAGTCATTGTCATGAAGGCTAACAAACATTCAAAACTTGTATAAGGCCGCAGGAATATTGGTTCCAAATGATTCATTTTGTCACAAATACCACAGGAAGCCCATTAAATTGGATAAAATATACCCCAATAATATAAAACAAAAATAGAACAATGAACAATACACCAACAAAGTAATTATCTGGGATAATGAATTTTCTATAACAGTAAAAACTATAAAGGTAAAATGTGCTTATCTGATATTGAAAGTGTTATAGTGAAATTACTTGCAGCAGATTATATTACATCCATACAAGTGAACAGCAACTGGAGTGGGGCAAAGAGAATACAGTTGTTGTCATGTCTTCTGACGTATGGAAGTTTTTCATCACCTTCAGCATCTATTTCAGTTAGTAGATTTTTTACATTGATCTAGCTGAAAGAGAAAAAGAGAGACTCGCACACCTGATCTGTCAAACTCAGCCATAACATCTATAAATCTCACAGTTCTCATTTAAAAATAGCACAAAGGTATTAAAATGTAGGCTTTCCGAGGTGACATGCCTGGCACCAGCAGAAAGCAATCTCATTTCCCTTAAATGTCTTTCACTGAAACTAATTACGGAGTTAATGGCCCATATCTACCATATGAGCTCTTTCACCACCATGCAGTTTCTTTTTTTTCTCCCTCCATGAGACATCCATGATGCCTACACCATTGGCACCTTAGGATAACATCAGCAAACAGACGTGTACAATAGCATAGAGTTATTATGCAAAATGATACAAATAATGAATTTTCCTGGTGCCATGGACAATTTTCTGGTATTTAACCATCACTCTATCCAGTTTCAAATACACAAAAATCCTAAAGATACACTTTTCCTTACTTGTAATATTCCTTGTGAACGCTTGTATGCATTCAATCTGTCTGTATTATGAGAACCATTTTTGGGGGGTTCTAGCATATAAAAAGACAAAATGAACATTACATTGAAAAAAGAAAATTATTTCGAAACCAAACAGTTCAGATGATTATCGTGTTAAGAAAAAAAAAAAAAAACAATAAAAAAAGCCTGATGTCCCTCACTCTGTAAAAGGAATTAATGTTGCTGTTTTAGCATTACTATTGTGCACAGAACAGACCAACTTGTCCGTGTACAACAGGGGGGAGGGTCAATTTTGTCACAGTTACAATGACGTTTTGATAAGGCAGCACAAAATATTCCCCAAATAAATAAAAAATGTACAAACTATTGTAAACATAAAAATAAAAAAAAATGTCATTGAACCTCTAATCATAAGTAAATGAAAAAAAAAACAACTAAGAGCAGCACAGACAAAAAAGAAATGCATTTTAGTTTTCAAATTAATCATTGTACCTTAATATTTGACATGTAAAAACTGCATTAACCATTTTCTGATAAAAATAACTTGCTCTAATATACAAGGAATCAACAGCTGGTTTGATATTCACATCTTACTCTCACCAGACTATGTGACAATTATCCAACCTACACATTGTTATATGATGGTGTACATGTATGAGACCCATACTGTATATCCACTAACCATTTGGTTGATAATATTCTGATATCATGGTCTCAGTATGTTCAATTTATATGAACAAAATTTCATCTCTGGGAATATAAACCCCAAATTTAAAGTATATGCAGTATTACATTCAAACCAGAATGCATTTCGTGAGTAAAAACAATTAAACATTCAGATCACAATTACGGCAGCCATGCTGGGACTCGGTTCATAACACAGGCCATTTTTAATTCCAATTCCCGCTTAATGTTGCCCAAGGGGTTACAGCATCTGACAATAATGAGATTGCTTATACACTACTGTGTTGTGATAATTAAATGTGAAAATTTGGAGTCGATCCAGGTTTTCTAATCAACAAAAAACAACAGAAGAAAAAAAAATGTAGATAACAAAAAAAAAAAAAAAATGTTTATCTATTTCCTTTAAGAATTAAAATTCTAAATGCATAGACCAAATATAAAACATACATCTAGCCAAAGTTATGCCATTTTTTTCTACAAAATCATTGATTCCTCCTCGTTTATCTTTACTGAGAGAAACTCTTAGTACCATTCATAATACATATACAAAGATACATAATTAGAAATAAAAACAGGACTTATTAATGTTTCAAAAACCAAGTATTGATGTATCATGTAATTGTAACCCCTCCAGACAGTCCAGAGCCCTCTCTGCAAGGCAGGCCTCGTCCCAAGTGATTCCTAGAGACTTGTTAAGGTATTGGACGCCAGTCCTGAATCAATGAATTCCAGCTCACTTCCACTGCAGTGGAGGTTGCAGCATGGAGACCCCTGATTGATCAGTTTTACATATTCTATTACAGAGACACTTGAGTGAGGAAAGTGGTAGGAACTAAACGCACTGCTGAGAGAGGATGAACTAAAGGACCCATTTTCGATCTTGACTACAGGAGAAGTGTAATACCAAGCCTGTTGCTAGGGGCTGAAAAATGAAGAGACAAATTGTCCCCTGCCTAGAGGGTCCAGGCAACTTCCTTAGGACAAACCTTTTAAGTTATAGATAAATCTGAACCAATTCCAGACAAAGCAACTGTCTTGTCTGCCATAGCCTTGCTATGGGGTTGAAATGAGGTATAGAAAAACACAAATGCATACATTTGGTCATGTTGAGGTTTCTGAGGGTCCATTCTGTTTTCAGAATTTTTATACTAGGTTATTTTAAAGGTGTACTGGGTAGCAAACAGGTGTGTAGTAATGAAAACATGAAGCTGTGCACTGTTACATAGTTGCATCATATCATCGTTGAGATTATTAAAGATATTCACTGGTGAACATAGCCATTATAAAGTGAACAATAATTTGAGATCATCTTGGAACAGCCCTTCAGACCCTCATGTACAGCTCTGCAGCTAGGAAATTCAAAAGATATTAGGCCTAGATGACACAGGGGGTTTATCCAAAATTAGGCATTTCGGAGTATGGATCTCACCATATTTGTTTCCATTTTTTGATCCATCTTTTGTCACAGCTCAGCCTAACAAAGAAAAAATCTTTAAAAAGAAAAAAAAAATCAAAGAAACATGGCCACCTTAAAAGTGCTACTGAGCTACAACAAACAAAGAAGAGAAACACTGTAAAAGTGGTATACATATACGTATGTTCAGAAAAAGAGAGGAACCAGAGTGCCAAGAAATGTGGAACATGTGGATGGGACTAGTGCAGTAAGGGTTGGGTGGGTGCACCATCTGGGTCTACAGGCCAATAGCTATTAATTTTAAAGGGGGTGGGGGTAACCCCCCTAGTTGACCCAACTTTAAAATGGCATTGAACATACTTCTAACTTTGAATCAGAGTGGAGATCTCCTGGCCAAAAAAGGCAGTTTATATTCACACCCTCCCCCTCCCCAACACTGCCCATAACCATCTGGCCCCCCCTGCTTACAACCACAGTCTCCCTTCCTGTCAGCACCCCTCCCCTCCCCTTGAACCCAGGGTGCCCAACGAATTTTTTAACTTGGTGAAAATAAAAATTGTTGTTATTGACAGATAGTCAATATTTGTCATAGGCATGAAATTCCATCCCAACTGGCCTTGTATTTTGCAGAAACATGTAGATATCCTATAACTACAGCAATGAGAGTGTTTGCATATTAATTAGTGAATAAGCTATGGATTGGAAATATTGAACAGCATACACTTCAGACTGGCACTTCAATTTTGATCAATAGAGATTAAAAGGCAACATCCAAAACAAAGAACAAAAGCACCTTGCCCCCTGCTTGGATTGTGTTTTCACCTAACAATAATTGATATCTATATCACCAATACATAATTAAGGGACACAAATCAGTTATACTAACCATCCTCCCTGCTAGTCACATTTAAAAGTGATGTACTGCTTCATTTTAAGATGAAAATTCATCATGAAGAATCTTGATGTAGTCTTCTGCATCATGGTAAGAGCTGCTAAACTTTTTAAAAAATACAGTCTAGTGAGAGTGTTTATAAACTTTAAATCAACCCTCCAAATGATACTGAAAATTAAAAGACAAAATATTAACACAGACTTACAAGGTTTTAAGATATTATTTAAATATTATTAAAATACATGATAATAATGATATATAATATAATAATTTGAATAAATATTTTGAATAAAAGTTTATTTTTATGCTTCAAGACATAGTCATAGCAACACAGCACTATATTATTGCTAACAGAGTTTTAACTTAAATGATGCCTCTACAAGTCATATCTGACTGAAATGACTTTTTAAAAAATAAATCTATCCACTGGTAAACTTGAGCCTGAACATGCATTTACTTGTGAACACAGAATTCCAGCAAGACTTTTTGGCATTTATATGATGTAACATTTTACTGCAAATAGAGTCTTTTCCACGAAATCGTGAGCATGCGCAGTTCGCGCCATTTTGTGCGGGACTGTTTCTCAGGGGGAAAAAGTAGAAGGGCCCTTCGGTACTTTTGTAGTATACCCCCCCCCCCCTGTAACTTTCTGTAACTTTCACTTTTCAAACAGTTTTTTACATTTTATTGTTTATCTATGTCAAAGCTGTTGAAATAAAATGCTTTTGTAATTACCTGTGGACTTTTTATTAGTGTTAATCACGTTTAATCCAGCCCATTGAAACACAAAGTTAGAATCTTCAATTTACACCCGCAGTCAATAACTTGCCGCATTTTCNGGAGGGGGGGGGTATACTACAAAAGTACCGAATGTCCTATCTTTGCTGTCGATGAGGTACGTTTTTAGTTCTTTCATTGAAAAGTCATCAGGTACTTCTGCTAAATTTCTATTCCAACTGCTCCCATGAATGTGTTTTCGAAAAAAATCAGGTGTTAACGTGTTACGAAACTTTAAAAATTCAGATTGAAATGAGCACTCCTCGATATGGCGTCCGTCATGTACACTCCACACTTTCCCCCTGAAACTTCAAATCCCGCAAAATCTCGCGTTCCCACGGATAATTTAGCGGAAGTCACGTGACCGTGGAAAAGACTCTATTGGTACAAGCAAACAAAATACCACCACTTTTTACAGAAACCTCATCAGAACATCCACTATCAGTAATCTGTTGCCTTGTGTAACATGTCAGTTAGATTACGTATGAACACAACCATTGCTATGTTATTATCATTTTATAAACTCATCAATCACACAGTGATAGAAGTCTGTCGTGGAGAAGCTGGGAAACTAACAGTTAAGCAAGCAAAATTCCAATTATTATTTCATGAAGACAGAAATAACAGGATTTTCACTGCACAGCTGATGTCTCCAGTTCTTTCAGTTATCTGAGAATATATATATCAGGTATTAAGGACAAGTTACATTAGGAAATAAGAGTCAAATAAAACAAAAACAGAAAGAAAGAAAACCTTGCTTAGAGAATTACTAAACATTTTAGTCAGTTACAACTATTCTAGATATGTTGCAAACACAAAGAAATATAGTAAAAAGTACCAACTTCTATTTCAACCACAACTGCACTGAAAACTTACCAAAACTTACATATTCCATAAAAAGAAGCCAATTTATGCTTTTCACTCTTGGTGTTCAGATACAAAACAAATATCAGAACTTTCTTCATCTTATTTGACATTTACTTAAAGGCATAATAACTCTTTGTATGAGACCTATATTTCACAATAAAAACCTTGTGAATAACTCATAGAAATATAATATATTCTGTTTAACCACAAAAACAGCAGTTATAGCTTTTATTCTGATATTTGAACTTGCCTTAAGACCACGTGACCTCCATTGATGTCTATACTCTGTTAAAATCTCTTAAGAGATTTTAACAAAAAAACAAACTTTTTAGAAAAAAACCAGGGACTAACTTTGAATGTAAAAATGGATTCATTAACCATTGGTAAGTATGGGAAAATTGTTGTTTACTCCAGGAAAATTCATTTTTTGGCCGAAACGAAGAGTTATTATTGCTTTAAGCATCAGTGTTAAATTAAACATACATTTTCTATCCCCCTTGAGTAATTGCCAGATGTACATCAAGCATAATTTCTTGCTATCTGATACAAGACAAGCAATGTTTGAAGATGAATATACCCAACATCAGTGTAGGATTTAGGTTGGTAAATCAATGGATATCTTATGCCTCAGTATCCATATGTGATTAAGTTTCCTTCTGGCAATAACTTTGTTCCTTTTTCCCCAAAATAGATTTCTTTAAACAAATGACCTATGACCACTTTGCTTTAAAAGTAAAAATACAAATAATAATAAAAAAATATATATAATGTATTAAACACATAAACTAATCACTTTGTGGCCCTTCTACTTCATTATTTGAATTAATACTTAAAAGAAAGGTCCAATGCCCCTATTGTCTGTGTGGTAGTTTCAGAAATACTTGCTGTCCCCAGTAGACACACGGCATTAAGGTACCACTCTCACACTAGATGGCCTCAAGAGTTCACGACTGCATGCCCCATTGATGGATTCATGGATCCATGCTTCTGAAGACAGACCTATTAGATATAAATCTGAATTTTCATTGCCTAATTATTGTTTGTTTGATGACCCAACATTCTGGTAAAAAATAACAGCATATCCTGAAACAACACACCAAAATCAGAAGGAAATAATTCCAAGTATGAAGTAATAGCACAGCCTACTTATTCAGCTGAATTAATTTTGTTTTCAAATCTTGAACGAAATACATTTTGTTCTAAGTGCCCAGAAATAGCTCTCCTGGAACAAACACCTATAGGGGCTCCAAATCTAATAGTAAACACACTTACAGTTTTTATGTAAGAGGATGATTTTCTGTAGTAAAGAAACAAGTTACTAAAAAATTACATAGTTCACAATGTGGTAATGTGCAAACACCCCCACCACCACACACACACAAACACACAAAATAAATAAAATGAAAAGTTAAAAAAAATAAATAAAAAACCAGAGAGAGAGAGAGAGAGAGAGAGAGAGAGAGAGAGAGAGAGAGAATTAAAACAATCAGGGTCTGAAGACCATCATACAAAACAGTCTTCTCTGCACATGGATATGCAAAGTTCGTAGTTTATAGTACATTCACAATGAAAATTAACCTTCTGGGTAAATTTACAAGAGACTGAACCATATTTGAATAATTCTTTCAGATCATTACATGGAGGAGGCTTGGTTATGATGGTCACAAGTCAGGAAATCAAGATGCTTGGGGAGAGAAAACCAATGGACAAACTCCACACTTATGTTCTCTTGAGAATTTAGTAATCAATACAGATCACCCGTTTTCCCTAATTAACACACCAGGCACAAACTCTGACCATATGTTATTGCATGTTGGACTAAGTTTGGAGTCAATCATTAATGTTTTATCTGGGCAGCATTCAGTGACATCTAGTGGCTTGTTTTGATATTAGCTTTTCATCTCTGCTGACCTGAACTGAATTTAGGAAAACTATAATCACGCTTGGGCTTGATAATGGTAAATAACAATTTATTAAATTATTCATTACCATCAATCAGATTAACACCCAGTGCCAAAATATCCAAGACATAGGTGGATGAAAGAACAAAAAAATCCTGTGACACTTCATCTTGTCAAAGGCAACTTGTTGTTTTACTTTGTTCTTATATAAATGTCTTTCAAAGCAAGATCAGCACAGAAAAAAAGCAATCTAAGCACAGTTTTCAATTTCAAAATATGAATTCAATTTTATGATGAATAAATGAATGATGCTTCAAGGTACCACGTCTTTGAGATATTCATGGTTTAAACTTAAAAGCACTCAGACAACTATAACAAGGCTAAATAACCAATCCACCATAATAATTTAATTAATCCTCAGGTAGCCTTTTATGTGACTGCCCAAAACTCTCTGAGGAGGCATGCTACAAACTAGAATGATATATAAGGTGGATGTAAGAAAATGCACCAAACCATAAATTTTGATATCTCAGATACAGTCCTTTATAATAAGATTCATGATATTCCCATGGTAAATGCAAGTTTTGACTCAATAGCTTTTTTAATGGCCATTTGGCCTTCAATACAAAGGTTAAAAATGACATGCTGGAATTATGTATTTCATGGATATATTGATTGCTTTCACTGTATATTTTAACTCCATGAAAATAAAATATCTCCAAAATCACATAGGTTTCAACCTTCAGATTAATAAATATTGATCATTTAGTAGTCATAAAACATTTTACTACCTTAACCAATATTTCAAATGCCTCATTACACATTCCATAAAAGAAATAATATGTCTGACTTGGTCATAGTACAATGCATACACTATAAGAATGCTTACAGAATTCTTTATCCAGAAAGATGTGCATTTAAAAAGCAAGTTAAAGATCTCTGACTCTTTGCCAAAGCAACTGCTTTGTGGAGTGCTTTGAATTCTAATAAATTATGAAAAAAAATATTTTTTTCAGAAAGTTTGATTTATCTTCCTCCATTCCTGGTTAACATTGCACTACTATGCTAGTTTATCCTTCCACTGTAGCTTTGGTTAAGGTGTTTCATACTATTGCATTTTGGAGGGTGACTTTATTCTGTTTTAGTATTCATAAGTATGTTGGTAAATTTTGGTCTTAATTGCCCTGATCAATTTTCAAACAAATGAACCCACACAAAGATGATACTGTGTATGAAATATATTTTATGTTATTTGTACTTTAAAAATTAAGCCACCTTTACTTAGGCTATAACCCATATAATTTTTGTGGTGATTTATTGTAAGAAATGTCTTGGCAGCAATGGGGAGATGAAATTACACTGACAAATACACGGTTACCACTTTCTCATTGCTGAAAATCCAAGTGGCCATTAATTTCAGGAAAGTGTACTTTTAAGTAGTACAACAGGCCTGAACCTTGTGAATCAAACAGTATAAGCTAGCAGTTGAAAAAGCTGCAGGTAGCTAGCTAAATAATAGTGACAGTGTTCATATGACATATACTGATATACATATATACACGTGAATTCAAGCTTTAGGAGGCATGTACCAACTCTAGTACAGACAAGACATTAAGAGAGATTGCCTTTAATAATTTACATCGATGCTATAAAACAATACATTTACATCAAGTCTTATCTAAAATTACTTTTGAAACAGTCATATAACCTAAGAAATCAAGATCTCTTGCAAATTTGTATGTCATGCCATTTTAGGCAATGAGAATGTGGAAAGGCATCAATTTGAAAAATGGATGAGAAATAACCATGGAAGCAAGGTCATCAAGGAAATGGCATTATCTGCTTGGTGAATGTTTTACACAAGTTTTATTTCAAGCTGCACAATCAGAATTGTATTGGCCTGGATTAGATATAAATCAGTAATCAAACTGTAGAAGGAAATCACCTCAGGTTTTGTCTGGGAATGCAGAGGTAAAATTAGGGCCCATCATCAATCTCTATTAATACATCCATTTGTTATTATAGCCAAGGATATTATAATGGACTAAAAAGTTATTTTCATTCCATTTCTTTCTCTATCCCAAGAGTTATGTTGTGTCAGCAGTCCCTGTGCTTAAATTCCACTATATCACTATATATCTACTAATGTAAGCAATGTTATTGAACTGGGGGGAAAACAGTACCATACACCCTGGAGAGTGAATGGAAAAATCTATTCTTATCATATAAATAAATTTACCCCCTATATTTTGGTATGCAATTTTCAAATAATAATTAATGTAAATTAATTCATCAATCAATGAATCAACCAATCAATAAAACAAGATACATTCATTGGATGTATTTCTGGTAAAGCTACTGGTGAAAGTATCAAAATCCCCCAAAACATTTTTTCTGACTTGTATCAAAAGTGACAGCAGTTTCTTAGAGCACAGTAATTACTGACTCCAAGGGGATCTTGCAGTTTTCCCATAACATATTACAAAAGACATGGCATATTATGACAGTGTTATTCTGAACTCCTGTATCATCTTAGAAATAGATAATCCAATCTACTCCTGAAACTGACAGAATTGGTCTGATTTCATGTGACAGTTTTTAATAACGTGTCTATCAGCTTTCTATTGCCTAGAGAAAAATAATTTCTGAAATGACATCCAAAGCAGATCCCACTTATTTATCATTTTATGTAGCGCTAAAGTTGACAATCTAATCACGCTGCTCATTTATATAGTTGTGATGTATTCTTTGATAGTATTGTTCATATTTTATCTTCTAGAACACAGTCTCCTCCATGTGATGACCCACTAATATCATAATGAAGGAAGAGAATAAGTTGTTCGAACCTCATCCAATCATGTTAAAGAAAACTGACAGACGAAAATCCCACACAAACCAATCTATAATGACTACAGTAACACCCCCCCCCCAAAAAAAATATATATATATATATATATATATATATATATATATATGCCCTTTTATCTTACAGTATTTGAACAGTACATTTACCACTTAATATATCCTCACACATACACACACACATGTTTAATTCAAGCTAGGTATGGACAATCATATAGTTTTATAATAAAACATTTTCTTTATGTGAGGATATATTAAGTGGTAAATGCACTGTTCAAATACTGTAAGATAAAAGAGCAGGTAAAAATTGCTCTGGTGATGGTCATCCATAAGGCAGGATTCAGATGATACAAATATTTCTGCAGGTGATTAAAAACAGAAGTCAAATAAATAATCTACAACTGTTGACAAAAGTAAATTTACTGTAAGACGATTTTCTTAATTTCTTTAAAAATGCTTGCTTTATTACAAAAATAAAGGACATGTAACAATGTGCAATGAGTTTATAGAATTAAACATAACCAAATATAACCAAGTGTACACAGAGACCATGTTGCTATGTCTAGAAACATCTTAAAGTGTCAACTACAACCTGGATGACGATCTTCATCACCAAAATAGGCTCTGAAAAGCAACTAAAGGATGACTGCTTACTGTTAGCGACCAGAAAAAAAAAAAAAAAACGTTCACAGGTAACATTTTCACATATTTGGTTTATCCTGGAGAGACAATGTACACCATTCCATAATGTGTGCCTTGCTTTTTTTTTTCAGCACAAACACTGACAGGGTGCCAAAATCCATGGAACACTAGAGTGGCTATCTCAAATACACAGTTTTCTGCCAACTATATGCATGTGATAGCATTACAGGTCGCATGGGTCTAATCTACTAACTGAGATTTTAAAATGTTATTGATCTCAAAATTCAGTCTTCCCACAGAGACTAGCTGAGCATTACATATATTTGGCCGATAATTCCACTCTTTTCAGTCTAGAACTGAAACAAAAACACTGGTTACATATCTCTAGCAGAAATTGCTGTACATATTAGCATATTTTGGGAATCTCAAGGTATTGCTTTGAATTTCCCTTCAAACATGCATGTCACATGTACTGGTAGCTGCACTAAATAATGCACATGCCAGAGCTGTGTAAATCATTCAACCTTTTTCTTTTGTTTTTTTCGTTGTTCTTTTATTTCCTGAGCTCGTAACATTGCTTTGATGGCCCTTGCCCTCATCTCCAGTTCAAGAATCTCCATCTGAGTGTGAGATAAAGAAACATCCCCATCTGGCTTTTCCTGTGTAAATTCAGAAATGTCTAGATCCTCCTCCCCTTCGTCTGAATCTTCTTCTTTGTCCTCCTCTTCCTCCTCTTCACCCTCCTTGTCATCTTTTAACTGCTGACCTACAATGTTTTCACCACCATCAACTTCATCATCAACATTATCCTCGTTACTCACAGTGACATCAACAACATCAGTACTGTCCTCCTCCTCCTCCTCATCTGCAGCAAACTCCTCTTCCTCTGTCTGGTTACTATGGTTACTTGAAACATCTAGAGCATGCTGGGAATCTTCATCCTGTGGAAATAATAATGTTTACCATAGTGAACTACAATGATATTAATAATGATAATAAAGATTTAAAAAAATAAAGTATAATAACAATGATAGCATATATTTATTATTTGGCAGGTTTTCTATCTAATCTAACAATTATGTTTTTAAAATAGCTTTATCCACATCTGATAAATGAAAGGGATGCTTGGTCATGAATGAAATGAGGAGTGATAAAATTTCAATAACCCAATAACCCAATTTCACAAGATTTCATCTAAGGTACATTTTAACTAGTACAGAATAGATGTAAAACAATGTTGTCTATGACCAGAAGAAACCTGCACATCCAGCCTTGCATTAGTTGTGAACATTTCTCTCTCATGATTGTGTTATGTACTGAATGAGTTTTCACTTCAAAACACACACACATAAATAAATAAATAAATAATTGAAAAATAATAATAATAACAGAAGTAGGGGCAACCATGTATTTTGAGATACTCATTTGGATAGATATTTAAATGTAACATTTACCACAAGGACCTTGTCTATCAACAAATATTATACCAAATAAGCAAGCCCAAAAGTAAGAATTAGAAAATACAAACAATATCTACTCTCATTCTTTGTTAAGTTTCTTTATACCATAATATTTGATTTGCATTTTACAAGACTACCAATATTATATCATAAACAAAAATAAATTTTACTCCAAAAAAAATTTACAAGAGATTTTGGGAGTGTCCTCAACCCCAGCCCTAATGCATC
This sequence comes from Lingula anatina, assembly GCF_001039355.2. Next base: position 366,305 of record NW_019775480.1, on the reverse strand, counting down.
TAAATTTGTCTCAACTAGCACATCTTCCATGGTTATTCACGGCACTCCCGCTGATGAAGGTTTTTAGTGTGAGCTGTAATCTCCAGCTGTCATAATACATCACATACACACAATTCTGTACTTACACCATTATCATATTGCAGGCTCATGATCACCAGCAGTTTTGCTTATTAAATATATCCATTATCCATGAGGACAAGATTAATATTAAAATTTCGGATGTGAGGCAGAAAGGAAACCATGAAAAAAAAACACAACGGATGTCATTTTGATACAATGAAAGTATGACAACGATGATATCATCATCATTTTCAACATATCATCAGGTTAAAAAGTGAGGCATAATGCCATCGATTCTTTTACAGCCATATGAAACTGCACACCTGAGAAAACAATATTTTTACTGCCAATGCACCACACAAATTACAAAAGAAAAATGATTGATAGTGTCAGCAAAAAACATTACAAATTTCAAAATGTAATTATGTCGTCTTCCTAATCATCGATATTTAATGAATGCACTTCCCGGGATAATATCAGGCATTAGGATAGCAATTGACACTGTGTCTTACTTCCTAATCTATTTTCTTTCTTTTAATTTCTGCTTTTCCATCCATATTTAATGATTACACACCCTAGCAATTTATTCAGCCTGTAAATTTTTCATATTTTTCTAGAGTGCCACCTTCCCAAACACGCCCCATGGGGGGATGAGGGCTGTCACCATGACCATCACCATCACAGTGGAGACAGCCACTTGACAGGGGCACATTAACTTATTGGAAATAACACTGTGGTAGATTTTCAAATTGAAAGTGTGTGTCACAGTAGGCGTCCGTCCCTCTCAGGAAAACAGAAAGCAGGTCAAGGGGCTGGGCTTCTACTGGTGTCATAATATTTCATTTAGAATTGTATTTCATTTGCTTTTAACTCTTTGCTTCAAAAGGATAACAAAAAGCACCTACATTTCTTCAAATGAAAAATATCCCAAGTGAAATAAAACTGCTGGCTGAAAACATTGCCATAAACATGTATAGTATTGATGTGATGAATTTCATGATGAAGTGTACAATTTAATCTGACATAAATGTAATATGCCATATTCCTTACCATAAAGAAAAAAAGAATGACTGAAAGTACTTGGGCTTTGTCAAAACATCGCTGTATTCAAATTGGGGTGAGCAGATATCTGAATAAATATTATGTTTAAAGTCAAAAAATCCTTAGGGCTTGTTTTTGTCTTAGACGATTATCTTCCAAATATTTGATTTCAGCAAGGATTAACAGACATGCTATCAACATCATTATATTCATGGGAAAAAAGCAATTTATTCATGTATATTGAAAAAGACAAATGGATATTTGCTTGTAATGAATTACTAATTTCAACAACTATTTCTAGCAGAAAAGGTGCCAGCCCAAGTCCAAGCCTCCCAATGTGGTTTTAGTGCCAATTTAATAGCAACATTTCTTGTCAGTTTCAAATAAAAAGTGCATCAAGAGTACCAGGATGGCAGTGAAATTGTCACCTAAAGGACCTTAGGTGCCACGCATCTCCTGGATCAGAACATTAGACACTTAAATGTACATTAGAAAAGGTTTTCCTGTTTCAAAGGCTCCAAGGTCCCCAATATATTGATTTGAGTGCTTCTCTGTTTGATTTATAATTTTCATTTTGATGATTTTAATGGTCTAGATGATTGCCATTAGACAAAAAGCAATTTCATAATGGATCTAGGAGATTAAAATTTAGTTTCAGCACCAATAATGGGGCCATGTTTTATTTAGTAGACTCCATTAACTTGCTGGTGATAGCCGAAGCAAAGTTCAGAGAAAAACAAGAAATGAAAGCCCACATTGATTGCAACTAATCCGCTAAAGGACTGCGCCAAGATTACAAACACAAGCTAAGACAAGTTCACTGTCGTAAATACAAATCCTACCTCCATTCTAATATTTTGTTTTTTGCAGATTTTTGGCCATCTAGCACTGTTTTCATTTGTGTTATGTCATTATCAGAAAACCTATCTAATGATGTGGCAATAATGAAAAATTTAATGACTCAGTTCTAAGAACCAAGGAAAACTCATCAATTAAAATGATTACAATTTTGCATGGATTGCTGCCTTTCCATTGTTCAATGTAGCAGCTGGTGCAGCCTTCAGTTTTTTTTTTTTTAATGTCTGAGCTTGTTTTCATTTATTTGCTTTTGATTTGTTTTCTTGTCTATGTTTTGTTTCTTGGACCTAAATCATGACATTGTTTTCACAATACCACATGAATATGTTTTAACATTTGTGCAAATGCTGTTTACAAATAAACTATTTCCACATGCTTTAAAAAGTCTCTCACTATCTGTGCACATGTGATTAGAAGTGACCTCTCACTTTACCTCTGTGTTTGGCCCATCACCTTCTTCATCTACTTTCTCAACTTCTACATCAGCAACTACTTCAGCTTCAACTTCCTCGCTACCCCTATAATGAAAAATTATGAAAATTTTAGGATATAGAGGCATGTTAATGTTAAATGTTAAAACCAAGGATGCATTAATAAAGGTTTTAAAATGTGAAGTGTCGATCAAATAAAGTGGTTCTAAATCTCAAATAAACATGTTCACAATTTAGTATCATAAACAGATATACATACTGAAGGATCCTTTGGGACAGAACTCTTTATGAGTTATAAAAGATTATATATATATATATATATTTTTATTTTTTTTTTGAAAAATGTAGATGTTGATATAAAACTGCTAGTATAAAACAAATATATTATATTTGATCTATTTTCATCATATCCTATCCCGTCCTACCCCAAAGCACTCAAGTATGTAAACTTTATTATTTGTATATAGTGATGGATGAGAAAATGGTCTGTCAGTTACCGCAACTGAAATTGTGTTAAGCAGTAATGCTGCCCCAAAACTGGTAGGAGGGATGTATTAAGCAATTTTTTTCTTTGAATCTACAGTCCCAGTAAGTGTTGGATATAATTGTTGTTAATTATAATTATAATAATAAAGTTTACTCAACTAGTATTATATATGTAAAACTGAAACTGTTTTATCATCATGGCTTTAAAAAAGACTAAGTTAAACAATACTGGCAAAAATCAAAAGGGAAGTTAAAAGTTACTGGTAAATTATCGTTTTACTATTAATTAAAAAACATGAATATATACTTTTAAAATACCGTTTGCTTACTCTAACAGTTAAAAGTCTGCATCTGCTTGGCAAAAATATTCAAAGTTCATTAGGAAGAGTAGTATCATTCATTATCTTTAAGGTTTTGGAATCCATCCTTTCCACATAAATGCTTCCTAGAGAGGAGAGATGCAACCCAACCAAAATTTTGCATGTCCTGGTAAATACATCTCATTTACTTATATCCTCCTCTGTGGCATGCCCATAACATACTGTTACAGCAAAGGTTAAAATAGTTTTGATGATACATATATAAAAATTAGATAAAATTAATTGATTCCCTATAAAAGTTTTCAATCTCCTTAAAAAGAAAACTCTTCGTCTCGTTTTCTTCATCTGTTTGTGTATGTTGCTGTGCCATGTTAAGTTATTAAGATCAACCCAAGCAATGTAAAATTGTCCACTTGCTTTACTACAGTGTTGCCAATGTTAACAGCCTTCTTATCATTCTTGTTCTTTCTAAAATCTACTATCATTTCTTTTTTGCTTCCCAACATTCAGTACAAAGTCATCATCCCTATATCACTTGACCACTGTGAATGGTCTTATTTCATACAAAAGAATGAAAGCCAAAGTTTGACATTTAAAACTTTATTAGGCATTTCTTTAAAACCTGTAAAACAATTGAAAAATGTAGAAAAGATAAATGAAAATCAAGAAAGCACTTGTGAGTTTAAACAGCTATAAATACAGGTCACCATATGTGTAAAGTTCCAGAGACAACCCGATTCCAGACTTCACCATTAAAAAATCTTATTAAAATCTCTCCCTGACTTGTCAAGTAGTTATTATGTAATCAATAAACCAGTTGGTCACACAATATCTATTATCACTTACTTTTCACCATTAAGTGTTTTGTTGACTTCAGCCGAGGATTGTGAAGTGGAATCTGCCACTTGACCCTCTGATCCCCATGCTGCAAATAACAATAGCAAGACAGGAATTAAATGGCTGCAGAAATAGCACTATTTCCCCCCAAGTATACTGTCAACGCATAAGCCATTGCATGACAGCATGAAGTTTAACTGTAAAATAAAGTTGTGTAAGTGAAAGAGTACATTATCTGCATGATGCAGTGCACACAAATCCCATGTATGATTGTGCATGAACAGGTCTGGTTAGGGAGGGGGCAGTGCACTCCAAACCCAAAACATCATGTTTCATTTGCTACAAAATATCTTAAAAGTGAATTAATTTTTCAAAAACTTTCCCTGTGGAGGTTGTGGAACAGGGGTATCCCCCTTTATGATATCTTGGTCATAACAGTGGTTTGTAATATTCAATACAAATTCGTAATCTAGTGAACTTTTGCTCAAATATGTCCCTTCTACCAAAGTACTATGCATGCCCTACTATGATATATATGCACTGCCCTTTTCATCATAAAAGATAACTTTATATCACATTACAGCTGCTTGTTCATCATGACCTGGGGTTAAAATAACACTAACCTGATAACTGGAGGCTATCAGAGGCACGCCCCACTGCTAGAAGAGATTTAAAACACATGACATGATGGTAAAAAAGGTTCAAAATGAACTTAGACCCAGAAATGCACCAAGGCATTCACATAAAAAAATAATGTGCCCAGCTTTCATGCTGTTCCGTACCTTTTTTCTCTTCTTCATCCTCATCGGTGCTCTCCTCTTCAGTACCAGATGAGGAGATAATGCCAGGATCAGCACCTGAATAAAACAAAATACAGTCATGTTTTGTTAACACACCTGAGAACAATTGTGTTAGTTTTACAGAACTTTTTTTTTCAATGCAGTTGGGGACAGAAGCATTACACTGATGATAAATGATGTAATTTTTCAGGAAGTAGAAAAGTTACCATGCTAACTATAAGATGGTGGAGTTCATGTTTTGAGGTAGGTCTGCTTATCTGTTATCAATGCCTCACCTAACACACTGTCACATCCACAACAATCACAATTACCACACTCACACCTAGAGCAGACAGGTGGCCCAAGCTTCAGATCATTTGTTTTCATTTTTAGGTAAATCATCCAAGCAGAGTGTTATTTCTATGATATCTGTTAAATTTTATAAAACAAATGTAGCTTACCATCAAGGATCCTTCTAATTCTCTTCTTGGACATCACTTCTAAATGTCCTAGGCACAACTTCTTCAGTTCATCAAGTGGCAGTGACTGGAATTCAAAAATGCACCTTATTTGTACATAAATATTCTTGTTTAGATTCATACAAATACTAATACTAGTAGTAACAGATGCTGGAGTTTGGATCAGCTTTTTTCCCCCAATTAAAGACAATGTGAAGTATTCTCTAAAATTGCTTCATTTTACATGTTCCTCCAGTTCTTAGGTTTTACATATTTACTTTAATTGAAACAGGCTTATGGTTTACAAAAGAAGCAACAATCCATAATAACAAATGTTGATTAGATATCAAATAATTCTCACTTTTGTATCTATTTCAAAAGTCATATGATATATCTTTACAAGCTAATTCTAAAATAAAGCTAACCCTAACAGCAATTGTTATATTTCCTTAAATCAATGCTAAATTAAACTCGGCACCAACATCAATCGTTAGAAGATCAAGTGGTTAAATGGATCAATCCATATTTCTACTTCAGTGATATTGTTCTTTCCAAATATTTTGTCAGTGTAAAGAAAGATAAGAGACAATATTAAACTTGGGTCAGAAAAGGCTACGACTGCTTTACCACAAAGCAGATTAACAAATATACATACACACATACATATACAGACACATATACTGACAATTCTAGCTGAAGTGCAATGCCGATCATAAAATATACTTATTAGTTGAAACTTATTTATCCATAAATCAAGCAAATGTATGTATGTTTAAATAAGATTGTGGAAATGGAGCTAATGACCATGAAAAGGACAGCTTGCTACTGGTAAAGATTTCCGATGCCCTAAAGAATGCCAATCAAATATCTAAAATTAGAAGCACTTTTCATTTTGTTATGTAAAATGAATCTTTTGCATCAAATTAATCAAATATAGCAAACATTTGGAAAAAAAAAATAAATCAGAGGTGGATGAAAGATCTCTTTGAATGTTTTAATCCACAGCCATTTCTTCATCACGACCTTCATACCACAATGCCATGTGCATTCAAAAAAGTAAATCCGTCCTTGTCAAGTGCTATTAACACACCCAGAAATTATGGTTGAATATACTTATCTTTAGTTTAGGGCTAATGAATAAATGCAACAATATAGAAGCATTATCTACGCTTTAGTTAAAAATGGTGTATATTCCAGTTCTATGAACTCTTGCAGTTTGCCATCTGCCATATCACTGTTAATTTTCGACAGAAGACTCAGATAAGGCAGGTTTTAATTCAAAAGTGGTTTTCTTCTTTCATATTGAAATTGAAGACAGAAAAATTGCTCAAACACAAGTCCAAGTATTGATTTTCTAAAGTCGCATTTGTAAAGCTATTGATCAAGCACATAAGCAAATTTTCAAAGCTCATACAGTTTCAACAAAATTGATTGCAAAATTTGCATGTCTTTTATGACATGGAAATTGATGGCAAAGCTAAATTGATCAAGTTTTTCGATTTTCCTGCTTAATTCATAATGTTGAACATCCCCTGTTCAAACAGCAGCTGCTTCAATAACAGGATATTTAAAGCATCAATCTGAACATAATGAAACCTGTAAATCAAGAGTAAATTTTAACCAAGGAAAACAACATGAAACGGTCCAACTGAAATTCTCATTTGGAAAGGATTCAAATTGCCTTTGAAATCAGAGTTTTTTATGCATCAGATCATTTATTCTCATGATCTAATGTTTCCTGCTAAAATTGATGATTTATCAAACATGTTTTTTCATAAAATGAACTAGAAGGAAATTCTGTGGTTTGACAATATGTAATATGTGTGTGTAGATTCAAATAGCAGGGCCAAATGAAAAGGATTATAAAATCATCTTGATACAAAGGGTTTTATATATCATTATTTAAAGTGATGTGGCACAAAAGAAATATAAATCAATCTAGTATTTCCCTGCTGAAATTTTCAATTTTAAACCAAATAACACCCACACTGCTTCAATTTACAAACTGTATAACCAATACAATTCTGATAATATTGGTCGGTTTGTGGACATTTCTAATCATTTTCACTAATGAATTTCTATTCTAATAAGCCAATTGCTGCACTTCTCATTTAATGAAATAACAAATGACTGGTCAGATTAGATGGGCAAAATTTTCAGACTAATAAATTTACAGCTGGCTTAAACCAATGCCAATTAATCAAAGTAAACAGTTGGCAAGCCCACAAATTCTATTAGAGACATGGAATATAGACAAGTGAATTGTTGACTTAAATTAAAGAACATCATACTTTTAGGAAATAGGCACATAAACTCACATCATAGAGGAAATCCTGCATTTATGACTGGGAAAGCAAGTTCAAAGAAGAGTTTTAAATTTGCCTTTTAAACAAGACCCTTGAATATTACATTTAAAAACACTACCAATAAAAAATGCTTAGATTGGATTTTTTTTTTACATAATTCACTTAATGTTTTATACTTATACAACAAGAAACTTTCTCAAGACAAGAAATGTAATCTTTAAACAATATTACCAAACATCAGTCATAGTCCATGGTCATCCTCAGACTGATGACCAACTGCCTGACACCTGGGTAACGTCTGCTTCAACTCAACATTATGGCGACCACAACCTAACCTTATATGAAAACATCATTGCTCCCGAGCCCATTACTTTACAGTCTTGAAGATGTTGATACTGTTGAAAATTATGTTAACTATCATCATTTCAAAATGTCAGTTATGATAATAAAATAAAAGGCATGGAGGAAAACAGTGAGAGTTAAATTTTTAGGTATGATATCACAGTGCATCCAAACAGTTAAAACAAACGCATATTTCCAAGCCCTATACCTGTAGGCTGTACAACCACCTGGAGCAAGTACAACCGAAGTTTTGCACAATATTTTGAGGCAGATCACGGATCCCGCAGCACATCAACAGGCCTACCTTCAGGCAAATCCAAACCCTTAGGGCAGAACAAAACCATGTGCGATGTAAAACTTTTAATCTTTTTTTAATGTTCCAATTATTTACTGAAGTGATGTGCCATAAAAATACACACCCTCCTCTTCCCATTTCAATACACCTTGACTCACGTATGCTGTGTCCTCACGATGAATAAGGCAATGTCTAGATTTGAGAACAAAAATGAAGTGTTCATTTTAGAATTACAATTCAAAGACCCCTTTGACCTTGGCTCCCAACCACAAAACAATTCACATCCTTCACATACATAACAAAAGATCTTATCCAACAATTAATTCAAACCAGAATTCCCACCCCTGTGATTTCAGAGACATTTCAATATCTAAATTACAAAGTTCCATTCAAACAATATGCTGCCAAAATAATCCAAATCACATGTAAGCCTGACCAAGATATCAATCACTGTGCCATTTAGTAAAATGCAGAACTTAATGTTTAATATACAAAGACATATATGACTGTCTAATAACCATGTGCATTGTGTTGTCAGGGATAATAGGTCAAAAAGAAAATATTTGGTTATTGTGCCCTTTACTTGGCATATATAATGATACGTTAGTTAAAGACGGAGCACCCAAAAATTTGCCATTTTTGATGACCAATCTTTGATCATATGTTGGATATTCAATTGGTTAATTTTTTATAACCACTCTAAAATATTTTTTACACTTATTACATGATTCATGGCTTAATCAGATAATTTTGCTTAAATCAGCATGACATTATCCAAATATCATTGTTTTAACTATTAGCATACACAACAAAATCTACTTGTATGTATAGAAATAGACTACAAACAGCATCTCTTTTCAATATAGGCTTTTTCAAAAAATTCTCAACATTCCAATTTTGCTCTTCAAATTAATTTTAATAAGTAATGAAATGAAAAGTATAGAGCATAATTTGGTACAGTTGAAAAACTGTATTAACACCTGGACCGTTTCAACCCAATCAAAACAAGAAGAACCACAGTCACAACTTGCTGTGAAACTCAGCAAATGTTCCGATACTCATTTTGACCTTCAAACACACATTTATCTTCTATTTTCATATAATTTGCTGTATGCATTTTGAAAGTGACCTGGCAAAACAATGCGACTTTCACAAATGGAAGTAGAAATTGTATTAGAGATAATAATTGCAGTGGTGAATGAATTTTTGGAGGCACTAATCCCCAATTTAATGAAATCAGCTGTGTCAGGGAAAATCTAAAGGCACTAAAAATTGATTTTTCCATAATGTGAATTTGTAATGGTTATAGCTCTGATGTATCGTGTCTGAAACTAATATATATTAGAATGCCACATAGAAAAACGCCTCTTTAGTGAATACTTCAGGTTGAGACAGCACTCATTAGCTTCACACCGTGTTCTGAAACAGGTCAATGTGAGTATAACACTTGTCTGCCTGTCTGTCTGTCTGTCTGTCTATTAAATGTATTAAGCATGTTTTTTTTATGCATAATTAAACAAAATGCTTACATAGGCAAGGGATAAAAATCTTTCAGATACAATGCATTTATACATTTAAACTGCTAAGAAATGTTTTAAATATTTGGAAAAAAGGTAATTTAAGATTTCACATTCAATATATGACGATTTTATAGTTCATTAATTCATTAACAAGGTATAATTATGATATGATATATCTGTCAGATTACCTGAGATAATTTAGACAGGAAACCTGACAATATCTCACTGTGAGTGGTATTTGTGATCTCTCATTAGCCAACATATAATTACATTTGTTATATAATACTTTCCCCTTCATCATAACACTTGAGACTTTGTCTGGTTTTAAGTTTAAAGGATAATCATTTCTTTACTCGAAGACACTCATCAAGAAATGGATTTTTTTTTGCAACGAATTTGAACCAGGCAAATTCATTGGCAAAAGGACATTAAATGAACATCAAACCACCTGGCACACTCAATTTACAGGGGATCTTTTAATACTTATCTCATTCTATTAGTGCCGCTGAAGGTGGAGGGGGGGGGGGGGGGGGGTGCAGAGCACGGTTGCATCAGGTGTGGAGAAGCTCATACAAGAAATACCATACATAACCACTGACAAATTCTGGTCATGTTACAGGTATTGACTGAGTGTGCATGCGTATGTGTGTGTGTGTGTGTGTGTGTGTGTGTATGTGTTTGAGAGAGAGAGAGAGAAAGAGAAAGAAATACCATACATAACCACTGAGATTCTGGTTACAGGTAATGAATGACTAGTGTGTGTGTGTGTGTGTGTGTGTGTGTGTGTGTGTGTGTGTGTGATTGAAAGAGAGAGGAGATTTTATACATGAGGCATTTGCACATAAAACCCTGCAATTATGATTCCACACACCACATCACATTATACCTTTAAGATATCTGGTATCATACTTCTCAACTTTTCTCCTTGAACAGATCTGAACATCTGGTTCACCATTTCTTCTCTGTCCTTGATATAGAAGCCAATGGGTTGGACAACTTTATCAAGGTCAAGGTCCGAATCTGGGTCACTTTCGGTCCCTTTTGTCTTCTTCTTTTCCTTTCAAAAACAGATATGCCTTATTTGAAGGACATTTCTCACATACAAATGTTTTATAAAGTAGTATCTTGAATATATGTTCTCTGTGCCCATATATACATTAAATAAAAAACAGAAAAATGAGGTATGTTTTGCCACATTTTAACTACATTAATTGGTAATTTCATATTTTAACAGTAATCATATTAAATAAATCATGAATATATATGAAAAAAAAGAAATGCTGAGTTGTAAATATCCATCCTATGCAAAACTGATAATAAAATCTGACTATCAAAGAAGTCGAAAGGTCAACAAAGGTTCATTCTATAAAAACTTTGTATGACCAGTTCAATAATAATTAGGCCTTACAGTGTTTCTAATGCAGGTCTTGTTCTTTTGAAAGGCAAAATGTTCCAGATCAATTATCAACCTTTCTAAGTTTTTTTTTTAAAACAAATGTTAATAGGGTTGATACCTTAGTGTTTATCTTTTTCTTGAAAAGTATTAGGCATAAGGTTACATAGAAACGGATGCTAAACTCTCCATGTCAACCTTTTAACCACTGTCATATATTTCACATGAAAAAGGAGATCTTAGTTAAAGGAAATATTTTACATCCTTTAGCATGCTATTAGTTGGCCAAATCCATTTAGTTGTCTACATCTTACATGAAATCATATTTTTAAACAATGGTGAAATTTGAAAAAAGATATAACTTATATTATCTTCAGAGCAAAAAAACGACAAAAAAAAATGATAAATTCATAGAAATTTCAAATGCTTGCATTGAATATCAAAACTGACCTTGCGTGCAATGGTTGTACCTCATGCACTTCACAAGAAGGTCAAAGTGTGTTCAAATGTTCTAAAGTTATCTCTAAAAGATAGGAATATTTTCCAGGACTTGCTGTGCATAATCGTAAACTATGATATTGACAAAGTAACAGATATTTAGGGCTGGAACAAATGCTATTTTAAACATGCTTCCAACAACAGTGCTCTGTCTGAGTGATTTCATCTCTAATATAGCCATGGCAACAACAAAGAAACTGGTTCTGAAAAAAGACAGCAACTGTACTATCACTTTTCACCTCACTTTCCACCCGAAAATTATTCAAGTTGTCGAAATGTTGCATAAAAAACATTTCTTATTCCAGATTTCTAATAAAATTGATGGACCATTTTTAAAAATCTATATCAATCTCCAAGGAACCCCAACAAGAAATTGTGGAAATCCTACAACTAAATGGCTGTATGGTTAAATTTCATTGATTTTTGATGGAATGGAGTGGACATTTTGTGTTAAGTGCTAATTCAGCGTGTGTTAAAGATGAACTCAAATTAGAAAACTGTCAAGTGTGCTTTTAGTGCATGACACAAAGAAGACACCCAAAGACTTCAAAACCTGTGACCAACAGTTGAACTTGCTGGCTCTTTTACTTTAAAAAGACAAAACATTTCATACTGGATTAGGTATGTAAAAACATATTTTTCATAGGAAAGATATCAGTAAAACGAGTTCAGCTCCTATGCAACACATCAGCCTTATATTTATTCACAATTTATAAATTTATTTATATAAATAATTTTGACAGAAATTAGGGAAAGTATTCCATAACATCATTAGCTAACCTTCTTTTTGCCAGAGGTTTTCTTCAGTTTCTTTTTTTCCTTTTTGCCACCAGGTGTCGCTTTTCTCCTCTTCTTGCTCTTGTCTGCTGCCAATTCTGACTGAGTGGAGTCAGCAAGCATCTTTGTGCTGCTCATGCTTCACCTTAGAACCTAATCCTGTTAAAAAAAAAACAAAAAAAACACCCAAGTTTGATATGGATCCATCGCAACTCTACTTCATTTCACTAAATTAGTAAAATTTAAAATATTTAAAGCACTATCATAACAAATGACAAATTTTAAAAGAATTGCACAATTCTAACTTAACTTTGACAATCTTAGGAATTTAAACTAAACTTTTACCAAGTGTAAACTCTGAAAATTATGTTATCTTGTGGGATTGACTCAAACAATTGCTGTAGGGTGCTTCAAACAAAACAACATCCGCATCTTTATCTTTCAGTCATCAAAGCAAAACCAGTCACCACAGCTTCAGCTTATTTAGGATATTCTTTTTTATTCTTAATTATTATCATAATTTATCCTATACTTTATCCTTCCCTTTCTTACCTCAAAGAAATATTTTGTATCAGTGGAATTTGATTCTCTTGCTATACAGGTGACCACTGGGCATACAGCTGACCATTGGCCTTATGGGACACTGGACATGCTAATAGGTGTATTAAACAGAAATTACATTCATTACTAACAGAATGTAAATAATAGGCAATGTATGCAGAATACATGTTTTATGGGAATCCAATTTTATTCCTTCGATTCTGAAAAAAAAAAAAACACCCTCCATCATCATCGTGAAACATGCTTGCCAGCTCTGGACAATTCTATTCAATAAAGAATAAACATGTAAGAAAATGTGTTGCATATTTCTGTTAATTACTCTGAGAACTTTAAATAAAAAGGTTAAAAATATGAGGCCCACCACATACTCTAAGCAATAAGTGACATGTGCCCCCACTTAACATGGACTGTTTCTAGAATATAGCAACTTAATAAACAGGGTTAAGAAGTTGAGATACATATAACAGCAGTTGTGATAGTCCATTGCAAAAACATCCCATTTGGTATTATAAACTCTAAACTTGACCAAAATACCCTGTGTCCACTTGGGAAAAAAAGTTGACCAAGCAGAAGCCCTTGGTGCAAAAACACTCATCATCTAGTTATAATTAGTGATTTAATTTGTTCTGATTACCACTTGTTTACCAGCTGGCTGGGAATCTTTTACCTGGCTGTCTGCCTTCAATCTTACACATAAATTACAGGTAAATTTTGAGACTACTGGGTGGGTAGAAAACTCGTGCAAAGTTGAGGTCTACCTATCAAAAATGAATGTATTTAAATATTTTGCACAAAAAAAAAAGCACAGTTTTTTAATTTGTCATTTTATACTAAAAGTGAAATATCACATTCATTTATTGAATACTTTTTCATAAAAAATACAGGTTAATACTGAATATTCATTATAATTTTCTTTTTACATTTTTTACTTAAAATCAACTTTAAACAAAAAAAGGGTTAGTTTACCATAACAATTCTTTATATTTATATCTTTTGGATTTATGACAATGTGAAAGAATTTTAGCATTCAAAAACATTTTGCAGACCTCTGTAAACAACTACCTAGTCCATCAATATTAAATACTGCTAACAGGTTCTTCTAAAATTCAACCTTGCGAAGTATCGAGTGGATCATTTACACTGCTGCCAAACATGAATTTCGTAAATAGGTAAAATCATCTTGCTCTTTCAAGAATGCTAAATTCAGGTGGCATTTTTTGCAAATTCCTGGCCAGAAATTTCCCCAGCTTAACCTTTCACTAGTCTAAGACACCACTAAATGCTAAATGAGAAAATTAAATTTCAACCTTTTCAAAGACTACCAACTCTTATGTGTTATAAACTTAAGTGCGAAAACCACCTTTGCAGAATCTACCAGGGTGTCGGCTGCAGGGAAGCTACTCGGGGAGAAAGAAGATTTCCACAGTCCCTCTGCCAAGGTAAGATTATGTGGTAATTACAGAAGGTGGGGATGAATACCCAGCAGATTGTTACCTATAATTATCAATTGCACAGTTAATCTACATTTTCCTAGAGTTAATCTATAGAGACACTTACAGAGAATAATCATTTTAAAAATTAAACTGTTTACGTATCTTATTACATAAGACACCAACTGAAACTGTTTCTGGAGGGGCTTTACTAATAACTTACTCATCTAAAGTTTTGCAAGATATCATCTTAGCAACAAGTGCAACAGTTGGATGTCAATATTTCCTGCTGTTACGCAGTGTATCTTTCAGACATTCCAGCATTATCTTTCTTCTAAATTTATATTCAGAATTTCTCCCTGTGGTATTCAGGCACTAAAAGCTGTTACTACCTGGGCTGAGTTTTTACAGGTGAGATAATCTACCAGTTTCATACCCCCTTTCTACCTGAATCTGTTGACTTTAAATATTTTTCACAGGTGCTTTGGCGGATGGTCATATTAAACTTAAATATGCCAGATTCGTTGCAACATCTTTACACTTTTTTCATGTGGAAATTACTTAGAAGAAAATATTATTGCCGCTACCCTTGGCAAATACTTTTAATTAGACCTGTTACCTGTGAAACAGATTTTTCACTAAACACACATCTTATAACCATTTTTGGGTGATTTTCAAACTGAAACAACTAGTCTTTTCTTCATTATAAATAAATACAAGAGAATTTTTTATGATCCTTAAATAATTAATCCAGTCAGATAATAGCATTATATGTCATATGTATCTTATCACAAAGCAAACAAATGAAAATAGGACAAACACACAGTTAAGTCCAAGAATTTATACCAAACTATAAATTGTTTAACAAAAACGGCTTCATTCCAATATTAGAATTAACAGGAAAGCCACATAAACCAAGAGTGTAAAAGAGATTTAGAAGCCTTGAGGTGACTGCAGAGAATATGTATACCTTTAATAAGACAATCATTTGTCAGTGAAACCAAGAGTGCATTCTTTGAAGCAGAATCATTAAAAAATGAAATGTCAGGGCTCATAGCTCCTAGGAGGATATAAATTACAATTCAGTAGTGTTAAGGGTTGTTCTAGGAAAACAGAATGGCTTGATCTAGCCAGTAGTTAACAAAAGGGATAGGCCATTTTGCCACTTGGAATGCCGCTTACAACTCGCCCAAGGGGACTATCCAACTCACAGCAACTTGGCTGAATACAGGGAGCAAATTAAGCTACTTTAGCATCAAAGTCTGGTGCTAAACAAAATTTGCTATATAATTACTAGTTCTAACCAAATGAGTCATTTCCATATTTTTCCAACATACTGAAGCTGCTATAGGGACGATAGATCATAAAGGCTTTATTTCTCATTATGGATAATGAATTAAATGTCAATAATCAAACTAAGCTGTAATAGGTATGATATACAGAAACTGGATTCAGGGAGGGGGAGGGAGCAAACTTAACTTTTGTGCTGATTTCAATGCACATCCTTTACATTAGATTAAAAGGAAAAAAACCAAACTGATTAAGATTTATGGACAGTGACCTAAGTACTTCATCATTAACTTGTTTTATTCACAGAACCAGGATGCTTAAAACTTTCTCCTGCCCACCATATATAACAGCGTATCAGCAAGCGAAAAACATGACTGAAAAAAAAAAATGCTGTCTTGTTCACAACTAGTCTAACTTAAACCAGAGGTGGTCTGGTGCCACCTGCCTACAAAGATTGCTTGAAACAAGTTCTACCACACCATGATCTCTTTGTAATATGGCCACCTGATGATGTCACTGAGACTGTTCCCAGTTTTAAGCAGCCTCGCTGAGAACAGGTTCTGACAAGCAAGGTGAGAAACAGCCACAGCAGGAAAAAAGTCTAATCAACATTCAGACTCCATCCTAGTTTAATTCAATACTTTGCACCTTGCCTGTGTCCTCAATTTAAGTTAAAACCCACACCTTTTCTATTCTTCTGCGTCAGTCTGCATTGCCAGTAGTCTGGAAATACATGTATGCTGTGGGCTCATGTGTGATTAGGGGACAGAAAGCCTCATCACTGGGTGGAAACACAGCCCAGGGGGTTTATCCAAGTAATCTGCTCAACTCCACTACAAACTAGTGGTCTGCCATATTTACCAAGATAGAACAGATATTACATAACTCAGGTAGGAAAGCTATCTAAACCAACTGTTGTATTAGACTCTTCCCTTTATAAACACAGACCTTGTTTGTATGCTTCTCCCTTTACCCAGGCTGGTTGCAAATAAAATATTCAGGAGTCCAGGGATTTTAACTTTAGTTTCTGGTATTAGGTTAAAAGAGACGTCCATCTCACCTGACTTTTTGCTATCAATAAAAGAAAGAAAACTGTCCAATGACTAAAAAAGAGGCTGTACATCAGTTACAACAGTTTTAGCAAACAAACTTAACTTGTTGAGTTCTACTGTTCACAAGTTTATGATTACACATAAAATAGATAATGTGCATAATGAAAAAATATATTGGGGATTGCAAGCGCCGAGAAATGGAAGATGGGGGGGGGGGGGGCACAACCAACTTTCTTGGTTCCAACTACTGCTTTGTGTTAAACAATCAATTCAGATGGGTTTTAGTTTTAATAATGTTACTGAACAAACATACACATTTTAGAACAAGATGATAATTAATAACAAATTGGGTTTTTTTCATTATCAGAGAGCAGGCATCAGGAAAGCCTCCCCATCAAGATGACATTTATTCCACATTTTTCAAAGGCAGATGCATGCAGTTTCCAGCACAAACCAAAAGAGCATTTTGATACTTCCTGGTATTCTGTATATCATATTAATTTTCATGATCAGCTAAATCAAGACAGATTTGAGCAGTCAATCTGTGAGGAGTTATCAATTACACTTTATACATCTCCACATGTTTAACACTTAAAATCAAATATGTTTTTCAACAGAATTGAATTGTGTCTTCTTTATTTCAATAAAAACATTATGACGAACAAGTTCTGATGAGCAAGCAAACACCTCCTGTAATTACAGCAATGTGCTGAACTCTTTTGACCTATGAACAAGAAATAGATTAAAACCGTTACAGGAAAGAGAAATACAGATATTTTATTGATGAGACATAAATGATCTGGCTTTCCTATCCTCTTCCGATTTCACAGATAATCATTTGGTTGGTGAAGTTCATTTTTATTTATGTGGTGACTTGTGTTAATTCCTGTGTGAAAGTCTGGGATTAAAACAGAAGCAGATCATTAGTCAGTATAATGGACAAGTAAGACAAAACTAAGTATTCTTTCATTAGTTTAGGAAAAAGTCAGAATACTTAGGTAGGATGAGGTGGTTATCAAGAAGAAAAAAACACAACTCTCTCTTTTTATAGCTCCCATTAAGTATAAAGAGCTCTCACACAAAATGAAGAAATTATTTGTCAGTGATACATTTACAACCAATTTTGTAAGTATTGTTTCTTAAATTACACTAAAAGAAAAGAAAAATAAGGTACATATCTCTGGGATGTAAGGTGGTATCTAGCATCAGTTTAGTTGTACTCAGGAAATACCCTTATTTAAATAACTATATGAAAATTGAATAGATATCAATGTCAAAATGGACACTTGACATTTTAATAAATAAAAATCCCGTCAAACTTGTCAACAAGCAAACAAGGTGACAACAGGTGCACGTCTTTCTGCCTGAGAAGTCATACGTGAAAACCACGCAGTAAGAAATATTACAATAATTGCATTGAAAAAAAAATAAAAGTTTTGCATTGATTGTCAATTCACAGCAGAAGATGTTGCTTAGATCAGCAGTTTATATATGCCATTGCTGCCTAAAATGAAGCTAATTTGTCAAAAGGATGCAGCAAGACATCATCATTAGTAACTTGATGTGCAACGCTTTTTGATTTTCATTTCATGTTCAGCTAACTTGGTGGTTTTGACAGAGAAATTATCGCTTAAAGCCAGCAGAGAAAAGATCTCTAAAAACATATTCCAGTGTGACTTAGGAACTAATATAAAATGCACTTAGCAGGCTATAAACAACTCCATCCCAATTTGGCCAGTAATTTTGGCAAGTCTTGTTCAGCTCTTGATAAAATAATAAAATCTGTGAAGTGCTACAAATCCAAGTTATAAACTATTAGAAATACAGAGTCCAGGTGGCAGTAGACTACAAACCATGCCCTGAACTGCTGTGCTGATAGCTTGCTTTTTGCTAACCAACTGTTCTTACTCCAGCTGAATTTTAATGCCGTCCCTCC
The DNA here is from genome assembly GCF_001039355.2 of Lingula anatina. The sequence goes on along the minus strand of NW_019775480.1, from coordinate 347,635 downwards.
ACATACCCGCCAGGTGGAACATCAAATTTGCAGTCTCATTTTACCCTAAGGAGAAATGGTCATTGTCAAATAATTAACCTGGCCCGCAGTGAACAACCTTGATTAGTTTGCAATTAAATGTTGTTCTCTTCTCTTCCTGAGTTGGGCAATCGAGGGTAGCCTGCAAATCTTGCACCTACTGTTTAACCTTGGCATTTGGAGAAACACATCTGTACAATTGCAGCATTTTAAACATTTCATTGTTTTGAAAATATATATGTCTAAAACTTTTGATGAAATATAAATTTTTCACAGATGCGTATACTGATTTTGTCGCTAGTTATTGATGGTGTATTACCACAGTAATAAAGATGTTGCACAGTTTGGATTTTCCAGTTTTGTAATATTATGTCAGACCACTGACATTCTTTATGAGATACTTTTCTTTTTGGTGTATATGTTATTTCAATATATTGTCATTATTTTACATATATACATTTTTTTTTTCATTGCATAGTTGAGAAAAGGACATTTTTGACTTAATGGGTACTGCAAACTTATTTCTTAGTCAAATTCAAATTTTGGTATCCAGATTTAAAAAAAAAAGATGCTTCTAATATTCTATTTTTTATTTTTTGATTAAACACAGCTGAAAAAGATCAACATTGTTCTTTTTATAGAAAATGGTCAAATCAACAGCACTCCATCCATGCTGAGCCAACACACCTGCTTAAAACTCCAACCTCATCTGTATGGAGAACAGAAGGGTCTGGCTGTTTGATAAATCATTAAAATTCACCCCAAACGACCACCACACAAAGCTGACGGAGTAGCCAGGGGGACTACAAATTAAATTAATGCCATTTAATCATTATCGAGTTTACCAAATTCTACTACATGGAGCAGAGGTCAGGGTGTGACTGATACAATTAGCAGAGTACACTTGTCAGGGTGATCTGCTGCACAACAGACTGGCCTTGGTGTGTGAGTGTGTGTGTGTTTGTGTGCCAGACAAGCTGGGGAGGAGGGACACAGTGACTATATCCCCTCTGTCATACTGACAGCAGCCTACACCTGATGGTTCCTGGGATATTGCTATTACTTGGCCTATCAATCACCTAGATAATGTAAGTACAACACTAATCCTTAATGGATGATTATAATCTGTCAAAGAGTTTTGCTGTGATATAGATGCAAGCATTACAGTTCAAAGTTGTGCATCAAAAACAGCAATTAAAAAAATCATTTGAGATGAACAGGATTTCTACCTTGATTAAAACACATAAAAAACAGGCAAGAAACTGTTAACATTTCGTAGAAGTACATAAAATCATACATGCAAATCTTGCCTATTCCTTTTATCTGTCACCTTGCTTTGCACTTCTGGACATCTCTTGAGGGTTGAAAACCGTTGACATTGCTAGGTCAGTGACAGTTCATAGCTGGGCTACCTGACAGATGTCCTCATGGCTCAAGCCCCAAGAAAAGACCACATAAACTTTAAAAAAATTACTAAGCCGATGTGAAATGTATCTCTCTCCAGGTTATGACATTGCTAAAATTAAGCCTTATCTGCAAATTTAATTATGATATGTACATACTTTCATATGGATAAATTTTTGTAAGTAAATTATATAAAACTACAATTTCAGAAGTGGAAAGTAAAACATCATGACAAGGGCTTTCTTACAAATTTCTTCATGTGAAACAATTACAACAACAAATGGTGGTATCCTGTCTACTAATGTACGCATATTATGTTAAATATGGTTATTATGTATATATGTACAAAAAGAAAAGGGCACCCACCCTTACGAAAATTTCAAACATAATTAAGAAAGTGTTTTTGGCCTGGTTAACATTAATTTTTCATAAACAGTTACAAATGAGGTAATACCAGATAACTCCAAACATCATCAAAATTTTATAACATATGTTCGAAGATGCCACAGACCAACTTGTTAAAAATATTGATATGGTATCGAACTATCACCAGAAATAATGGAGCAACCTTTGATAAGCTATAATGTAAGTAAAATCATCTTTCTGAAACCTTTTAATAATCTGTAAACTGACTGTCCTGAGGGTATATTTTGGGAAATGACCCTGTGACTTCAGTTTAAGTAAACTGTATGTAAGGTGAGAGGGAGACAGCAAGTCGCCCATTGGTGTTGGCCCGAGTCAACTAAAAAGCAGAATGCACTCTCAGTTTTTTAAACAAACTAAGTTTTGACTGAGTCAAGGAAGAGGAAGTGGCCTGGGGGGTGGTCTAGACTTGTGACCCATTCTGAAGCCATTAGACTGGAGGATGGTCGACCATCACATGTACTTCATGCCATTACATTCATAAAGGATTTGTATTATATCAATGAAAAGTTTATTCATGAGGCCAGCCACTCATCATAAAGTGACTGCAAAAAAGTTATTTCTCCTCAAATTCTGTTTTATAAATGTTAATTCATTTCTTCTATAATGAGAGCAGGTTCTATGAACACTTTCTTTTCAATAATCGAAATGATGTAAGAATTTTGTTTATCTCCAACTCTCTTAGAAGTTTTTTACAATTTGATCAATATGCTGAAATGTGTTTTGAGAACATTCCTTCCCAGTGGAGAGGTTAATGAAATAACTTTGAAACTGCCCCTGACATTTGTCAACATATGCCTAATGAAGATGACCATGGCCAATAATTGTTTTATTGCACAATCAATACTGGACATTTATTTGATGATTACTTAATAATGGGGCTCATTTGCTGGCCACTAGCTATCTACATTGTTATTCTATTGGCACTGAAATTAATTGGAACACTGGTACACATATTGATATTGCTAAATATTGGTACAAATACTTGATATATTAGGCCACCACTATTAGACTTCAAATTCCATATATATGTATGTATGCAAATCTATTTGTTGATTTCATCACATATAGACAGTTAGTAAAGTATCCGCTTATACATCTGGTGAACAAAAAGTTTTGACTATTGACAGAGAAAGGAATCAAGATAAGTAAGAGATTTTAAAATCACTAAATGATACATAATTTAAAACCAAGTTGTTGTTCTTAATGAAATTTTGCTCTTGAGAGTAAATTTATTTTTCTGTCACTCCAACTGTTCACATGGAGACTTTTTTTATATAGATAAGTAAGAGATTTTAAAATCACTATATGGTACATTTAAAACCAAGTTGTTGTTCTTAATGAAATTTTGCTCTTGAGAGTAAATTTATTTTTCTGTCACTCCAACTGTTCACATGGAGACTTTTTTTATATAGATAAGTAAGAGATTTTAAAATCACTATATGGTACATTTAAAACCAAGTTGTTGTTCTCAATGAAATTTTACTCTTGAGAGTAAATTTATTTTTCTGTCACTCCAACTGTTCACATGGAGACTTTTTTGTGTTAATTTGTAAATCATGCATTCCTAAACATCTCTGACATAAAAAGTGACGTTTTTATTTCAATCCCAACACACACCTGCATCAAACTCCTGTATTAACACCATAGTGCAGACAAGTGTTAATTAGATCAAGAGCTCCCTGGCTGCAATGAGCCCTTATTACTTCTTATCACAGAGCTCCTGTTGCTTTCTCTTACATAAAAAGTGACAGGATTTCCTGGAAATTCTATTGTCCTGCTGATAATGTAGCTGTCACAGGGGCAGGGTCATGCATAGTCCAACTCTTTTTTTATTATTTCAGGTGTTTTTGAAGAAATCAACCTGAGAATTTAATCCCTGTGTATCAAATAACCATTTACAATGAAAAGCTTCTTGAATAGGAGATCAAGTCCTATTGATATTTCATATCTGCCATGTGGTGCTGACAAGATTGAAACAAGAGGGTGTCAATCTCTGCGGTCATCGAAAAACTCATGTACATTAACTATTGGAGATCATCCAATCAATTATCCATACCTTTTCTTTTCTCAGTCTTCCAGCCCAATTTTATTGAATTGCATTTCACTTTAGTCATAATACTTTACTTCGACTTAATATCTCACTCCAGGGGATATTAAAAATTGATTGATGAAAAAAGAAACACAACTGCACTTAATCTATCTGCAATTCAACTTGATTGAAAAAAATATATAAAACCATAAATGCTCCGGTTTCTGTCTTTCAATTTCATTACATTTGTTTCATAGGCTTGCTTCAACCAACAGCATAATTTTCCTCTAAATATGTTATGCCCTCATTTCAAATTTTAAAATTCAGTTAATTTATGATATCCCACAGTGACAAGATCATGAAAATACCATCATTATTTTTTCAATCATATTCCACATGCTGGCACACTAATGTATATAACACATTTTATATAGAGCAACCCAGTTATAATTGGTTTTATCATTAACATCTAGAATTTGACAAAATTCATACGTATATTTCTAGTGTTTTTACCATATGCCCTTTAAAACAATGGCCAGTCTTCATATACACACCTGATGATGAAAAGATCAAAATAATGAAAAGCAAAAGCCACTAGAGGAATCAATTAGTCTATCAAAAACACCATTAAAAGACTGGAATTTGTGCACATAATTATGAATAAATATCCTATTCCTTTGATGGCTTCCTTTCTTGTAAATTTTCTGACCGTCCAATTGTAAAGTAAAAATTCATCAAGACAACTTCGTCTTACTTTGATCTCCATCCACACAGAGTAGCCAATTAATCTTTGTAGTCAATGTTTTAATGCTTCTGGGCTTAAGGCTTTCTTTCAAAACCTGTAAAATTATTGATCCATCCTTGACACGAAACATACACACAAACATTTAAGCTTTATGAAGTACATGCAATCAACGGTTTGAAAATATTAATATAGAAAAATGGCAGCCAGAAGTTGGGCTGTTCTTAGCACATACCTCAGAATTAGTTTGGGGAAGTTTATGCATGCAAAATTGTATCAAAACTCCATAAAGTCTATTTTATATGCAGATCCCATCACATCTGCATGCCATTACTTCAATTTCTGGGTCATTCCAAATAATCAAAAGAAAAATTATGGTTTGTTGACAACACCGGAAATCTCAGTCATTATTCCATTGTAATGTCAGAAGATGAATCATTGGCAATATATTGAACTGAACATTAAAATGCACCAACCTAGGGCAGTAAAAAAAAGAATCAGTATTTTTATTTGTTCACTTTGAGTTCACAAGCATTTAGCACTGTTAACAGTTAAAAAAGATTATCATTCCAGAATAACAATTCCTTCTGACAGCCTCAGGCTTATTTGTTACATGCAAAATTATTTCAAACATATTTACCAGATCCTAAAAAGTCTCCTTTTAAAAAGAATTAAAACAATTGTTGCATAAACCATAATGATTACAAAAAGAAAAAATCTAAAAATCAGACAATGATCCAAAATAATCATTAAAGATGCATGTGGAGGCAATTTTTTTGCCACAAAAGCCGACCGAATGCCACCATGTACTTTTAAATAGTATAACTCAGAGAAATGACAAATCACATCATTCATATTCCTTGAAAAATGATATTTGAACTAATTTTTCTGCTTGCTTTTTCATGCTGTGTGTAAATGGGGCAGATAAGTAGATCAGAAATTTGAAGAAGGTGCAGTTTAAAGCTCTTTTCTGGATGATCAGGTGATAAATTCCATTTATCCCTTAGCATGTCAACTTTATTTGAGTTGTATAAGAAATTAATAAAAGCGGTTGATATGTGTTACTGGGAATCCACACTCCACTGACACTTGGTTCAATCTATTGCACCTTTAAAAAGTCCAAGAGCAAGGTGCTCCAGTGGGGTACTGTTTTCAGAAGGTAGGCTTCACATCCCCTAAAGGATAAACGTTATCATTTAAAGGCTACTAGAGTTTCGAATTAGAAATGTTTTTTGCCCCTCTTCTTTCACACAAATTTTGAAGGGTGTTTTGTATAGAAAGCCACTTGACAAGCAGTATTTTAGGTTAAAATCAAAAATGAAAAAAATGTGCAAATGTTGTGATTGTGGTTTCCACACAAAAATGGATCAAATAAACCTGATGATCAGAAGTCACATAAATCCATTATGAACAGTGGTCAAATATACAGTGATGAGCAGAAGTCACATTTAAGTAATGAGCAGAGGTCACATATTAGTGATTAACAGAGGTCACATTTAAGTAATGAACAGAGGTCACATATTGGTGATTAACAGAGGTCACATATAAGTGATAAGCAGAGGTTACCTCTAACAGAGGTCACATATACCAAAGGTCACATATAACAGTTATGAGTAGATGCATATCACAACAGCAGGAATAGTTGTAAATAACAGTAATTAGTATATGGAAGTTGTCAATTTTATCAATTTAGTCCATTAAGAGAATCAGCATGTTATAAACACCACTGATGATGTAATTCTAAAGGTAACGCTGTATTAGTCACAAAGCTTTTATCTTTATCTGCATTTTACAAACCTTTGTAGCATTTATTGTTGCATTTCAATGAATACAATTCTGCAACTAAATCCCTTGACGTTTAGTTTCCACTTAATTGAAAGGTTAAATTCATAATTGGAGACAGACTTTCAGAAGTCAGGTATAATATTGACATTTGGATCAAATGTCAATAATAAAATGCAAACACCAAAGACTGGTCAATTCTATTTTATAAAACAGGTTTAGTGTGAGCTAGACTAAAATTAAATTATTTTTTCCATTATACTAAGTATGAGGTAGATCAATTATAAAAATATTGACCACAAAGATAGTTCAAGAACAGGGGCAGGAGGTATTTTTAAAGTTATCATTATTTCAAGCCAACTATGTTTTGTTGTGCAATCCTTATGGCTAAGATTATTTAGTGATTTAAAAACATTTCATTCATGATTTTGGCGAACAATATATATCAATATATATAAAATTCATGTTTCATTCCAAACAAATAGGCATTTTTATTCTAATTTAATTTTCTGTTTATTGTTTTGTCAACAGTCTATATTGGTAAGTGCCGTTTCCTTAAAGATGAAGTCCAGGAAGCACATGTTAATAAGAACCTCTGACACATTTTATGAAGAAACTGGATGCTACTGTGAGAGTGCAAGGGGGGATATTGCTGACTGCCACCCAGCTTCTGTGAAATTGTTTTTGTGCTCCATTTCAATATAGTTGTAATGTTAATCCACTTATCCTTGATGAAATAAAAAAACGGGTCTATATTGACATAATATTCTCAACGGAAATTGCAAATTTCAATTATGCTGGTAGATACATGAATATTTTAGTCTTTGAAACTCTGGCATGTTTGCTGAAAGAAAGTTGCCAATACTTTCAATTTGTTTGTGTCTGTGTGTGCGTGTGCGTGTGCATGTGTGCCATATGTAGGTGAGCATACAGGCTGGTGCATTGTGTTGTTTGTATAAGTGTTGTGCAAGAGCATAAAAATGGGTGCAAATGAATGTTTTCATATCATAAAGTGACAATGCCATTTTTCCTGTTCTCATGATTTTAATGTTGACCCTTTCGCTATGTTACTTTTATATTCACTTCTCAATAGAAATTGTGAATTTCAATTCTACTGGTAGACCTATAAATATTTTACATTCTTACTAGTTTTATCACGCTTTCTATTTCTGAAGCTGAATAGCAAACAGGATGCTTACAGAAAGCAGGTACACATCTACAGGTGTTTTAATATATGCTTAAACATTTGAATTCAATCTTTCTGATGATTTCACTTCATTTCGTTGTTTCAACAGTGCTTAAGCTTTTTTCTGTTGTTGTTCTTTCGCCTTGATTCAGTGTCCAATATAGTCATAAACGTGTACAGTATTAAAAGCACCATATGTTACATTACTAATCAAACTAAGTTCTTTTCTCTCTCAATTTCAAAGGATAGTAACAATGTTTACCTGTCCCATTTATCTAAGATAACAATTATTTTTTTTTACTAAAAATTGGTTGTCCTTGTACATTTCTGTGCAAATATTACCTGAATATATATCATATATTCTAAACCATTACGAGCTTCGACTGTGATAGGAAAATATTTAAAGCCACCTCCAAAATGTTCAAATACATTGCCACACCCTGAGGATTTTGACTAGCACATTCAAATTTCAATCCATAACAGATTTTACACCTCTCAGAAGGTGAGAGTGACACATATTATCAGAAATTCTGATAACAGTGTTGACAGCATAATGCACAGATACAACAGTATCTGTGAATAAAAATGACAAATAAAATTAAACTTGTATGTTAACAGCTAAGTTGAGTTGCTGAAAGCTAATTCAACTACCAATAGTGAAATCAACTAATCCACTATAATTGTCTTTGTTTCGTTCTCCTTTCAACGAATCTTTATCTGCTTCAATAAGTTCTTTCTCCTAGGAAACGGGAGTCAATAAATTTAGACTACAATTTTTCTTAAATTCAATTAAAATATCCAATTTAGCTATGAGAACACCTGCCATCTGCTGCAGAACACCAGAAATTAAATTTGTGAAAATGTGAAACAAAGGCAGGGAGGAATATAAATATCTTGAGAACAAAGGGTGCTTGAAATATAATTCAAAGTTAAGTATTGAACACACATCAGTGTAATTAGTGCACGCTTTGGTACAGCTCTTTTAATATTCCCTGGCTTAAATTTAATTAAATTGCCTGGCTTTGCCTTCCTGGAGCCCAGTTTTACAGTCTATATAAGGTTTTAAAGAGTACCATAACTGAACAAAAAAGAGAATAACATCTTAACAGTACTATTCTCCTTGCCAACACGAATCTAGTCAATCCCCAACCACAAGAAACAATGTATTCTACCATCTCCATAATTTCAAAGCATATTTAGGGTGAATACTTGTCATTTACAATTTACAAACTGATATCACTTAGCAATTCATGGGAAGCATTAAATATGGCATTTGGCCCAATCGTTGAGTATCTGAAATGATTTATATTAATAACACAGACTAATTATCAGTGTCGATTAATAAGCCCAGTCCAGATTGATGTTGTTTAAAAGATATCTACTTTCCATTTAGGAATTCCTGTCAGGTGGCAGTGATAGCCTTACTTAAGTGACACAATGAGTTGAAAACAATAATTTACATAATTTACAAGAAATAGTGCCATTTTTCCCCATATTGAGGCCTGCTATGACAGGCATGGCCCAGAGCAACCTCTTTTCTACAGCTTTGTTCACACTTGTGTTCAACAAGACAAGGTGCATCCCGACTGTTGCGACCATCTGGTGGAAAGATCAACAGACTTTTTTACACAGGTATGTTTGTTCACTATGTTGTGGTCTAATGTATTGCATGGTGCAAATAGCGCAGCTGTCAAACTTGGTTACTTTATTTTAAAAGTGTGCAACATAGTGATAATATCCTGTTGTCTATATGACCAACTGTCTTGTTACATGCAAGATGTCACTATATATCTGTAAATCCTGGTATTATCATTATATTTTTTTTCCTTTTTAAAAAACAAACCTAAACTGTACAGAAGCAATTTTAAAGGGAGGTTTCCAAAAGAAAAAACTCTTTCCTTTTCCAATAATGAATCTGCACACAAACTAGATCACTGTGAACCTTTAAAAATACTTAAAAACTGTAGGTGTCAAATAATGGTCAAAAATTAACCACAGAATGAATTTTAATTACACTTCCTTTACTTTTACCAAATGTCCAACATCAACTACATCAAATTTTATTTTTCACTGAACAAATGTTTTTCAGATGTCTTCTTTTTGACTTCTATCATGGTGACACATTCAATAGCACTTCTCTTCATAATCAGCCACTGTGCATGATGTTCAATTTTAATTTTTAATGTTTTTAACAACAGAGGAAGTTTCAATATCTTTATCCAATAACAAAACCCACTTTGTCATAATACAAAAAATTTGCTCCCAGGCCCCTATGTCTTTTAAATGATTAATAATGGAGTCATACACTTGGCTTCAAGACCAAAGCTTGTTTCATATTTTTATATTTAATATCTAAAATAGAAAAGCACAGAATTAGATTTCCTGCAGATATATAAATATTTCAGAGCAAAATTTTTCTGTCATAATTGTATAGTGTTAGTTTAATTCAATATGCTATTTTTTACAAAATACCAATCTTTTCAAAAGTTTATTCTATTTCCAAAGTTTTATTGTAAATTCTGGCTATTTTTCTATCAAATTATTTGAGTGTAACATGAATAACTTGCAAGACAAGATAACTTGACAACTAAAAATGTTTATATTTAAAGAAAGCAGTTTTTAATATGTTTTGATTTTGTCTGAAGCAATTAAGAACAGAAAACATTTCAGTGTCTGTTTTCAATTCCAAATCTACTTTGCATGTAGTGCTGGAGGGGCCGTTTTTTAACATATATTCATTGCTTCCTGCACATTAATACCATGTTAGTGAACTGCAACACCTGCACTGGGCATTAATGGGATTTCATATCAAAGAAACAGATAGATTAGCAAACACCCAATGCAATTGCTATTGCTCAAATTTTGTTAACAACTTTACAAATGTGCCTCTATGTCACTTTCACATGTTAGCACTACTGTTAATTTATCTTACGTCTGCATATATCAATTTAAAACATGGTCCTAGGGAATTTTTTCTTATTTTAATGTACATACTTGCCTTTGGTAATAAACTTCTTTTTGCATGTTTTTGGTACCAACATGAAAGAATTTTTTCTTTATTCTGTGTCTTACTTTAATATATTTGTGAGGAAGATGAACAAGTGAAATAACAAAGGGAGTAATCAAAATAAAATAAAAAGTAAAATCAACAAAAAACACTTTCATTCGAAGTTCCCAAAAGACCCTCTTTGTCTGCTCCATCTTGTTATTTGATGCAATATTGACATTCTATGGGGCTATTGATACAATTTTGTTGTGAAATGGAATATTTTATGACAAGGCTGTATTTGTAGCATGTTTTCATTTGAAATGTCATTGGGAAGATGGAGGTTGAATAGCAAATATTTGCTCAATTTCAATGCAATACCAAGGACACCTGGTACAACCAAATACAAAGTTTTTTGAAAGCTCAGTGGAGTATCAAAACCTGAGGTCACATATGTATGTATCAAATCAACTTAGTAAAATTGAACTATGTACGGAATGTAGGATGGCCACTGACAAAGCCCTTTTAGTAGGCGTGGTTTAAAGAAAATCAAAATTTCAATTGTATACAGGCCTCAACTGCAAAGAAAAATATGGATATTGGACATAATTGAGTTCAGGGTGTCAGAGTCCAAACCCAATAATCCGGCCTTAAAATATTGAGACTGAAGACAAAGGAAAGCAAACTTGCTGTGGTGTTCATTTACATTACTAGAACTTAAGCTCCAAATAGGTCCAGAAGAATAATGACTTAGTCAAGCAGGACAAGCAAAAGTGACAGCATCTCATTGACAAAATCAACTACATTGAACCTTTGTTCACCATCAGAATGTAATAGACTCTTCTACACATATAAAATCAAAGTGTTATAGTGCAGTGCAGCAGGTGCAGCACAGGACAGGTAGGGCAATTATTGGCAAATATTTTTCATTTTATTCACTGTGTGGTTTGATGCTATATTGATGAAAAATCTTATGGGCTGTTTTGGGGTGTCACTTTTATTTTTTCAGACAAATTTACTTATTGGTTTAGGAATCTGTATAGATTTTAAATTGATTATCTTTTATAAACTGCAACAAAGTTGATTTTAGGTTTCATTCACCTGTTAAATTATATTCATTAAAATTTTAAATTTTAATTACCTTATTTTTTATTCAAGCCACTTTATATTGTTTTTAAAATAAGGGAACAAAGAGGAAGTGTAAAATAAAAATCTAGCAAAATTACTATGATAAGTAATAATTATATTATTTACTGACTATCAAATATCATACTATATATATATATATATATATATATATATATATATATATATATATATATATATATATATATATATCATGGGCCATTTCAGTTCTGAGAACAGGTGTCTTCCTTGCATGCTTGACCATAAATCAGATTAGACCAGCTTTGCAGTTTAACCTCAGATTAAGGTCAAAACTCTTCAAGTCTGGCATGTAGTTTCATGTGGTCTACATTTGCAAACATAACATCCAGCTAGGTGTAAAGTTAAAAGTGTACATATATAGGCATTACTTTGAGTACAGTCAATGAATGGCGTGTGCCTGGTTAGTATAACTGAAGCTCACCAGAAAAGGTGGTTCAGCGTACAATTTGCAAGAAGGACCAACTCTATGGCTTACAGATTGTAGGAATGCATTTATGGGATAGATCTTTATAACATCATGCTAGTAAGTTAATACTTTGGAAAATTGCTTTTTTATGTAATGTTTTGTTATTAACATTTTTATGCTGGTAGTATTTTTACAACTTAGGTAGCTATCTAGGTGGTACACTGTAGGCCTCAATTGATGACATTCAGTCTGAAGAGACATGCATAAAAATTGTTCTACTAAATCATTACAGTTTATGGTTTTTCCTACTGCCTCATTTACCTAAAAGTGCCCACCAAATATCTTTTAAAATTTGAACCACTAACTAGATTTCAACAATTTCGTTAAGAAAAGCAAATAATTATACTGTAAAAAGTTAGATAAAGGGTAAAATTTCTTTTAAATGCCAGATTCAAAAGAACAAAAGTCCTGGACAGGTGCTGATAAAATGGATGTGAAAAACATTGTTTTCCAATTAAGTATATATGTAACTGCTTTCTATAATGGAAATGAACATATATGAAATGTAACCATGCTAACCATTTTTCCCATACATGTACTATACTGACTGCATAAATACCTTTAAAACGTATAGGCTTAATTGCCTCTGTTAGTATTTATGTTCTGCCAGATTTACTAGGATATATCACTTTCTTAATCTTACTGCTTTATTTCCTATTGAATGATTGTGATGCAAATGCCAAGGCAACCTTATTTTCTAATTTAGAACAAACAAAAACTAGTAAGATTTCAAGTTGGTTATCAACATCAAACAGGCAGATGTGTCACAAGTACTGAACTAGCTACATGTAGTATATCATTTAGGTATATGTGAAGTTATATTATGGTATCAGGATACTCATCTTCCGCCTAGCTTCTATCATGAGTAAAAATTAATTGCAAGATTATTCTAAAAAGTCTACATTCAAATGGACTCCGATTTCTTGGTCATTAATAATAAAACCCTGTGCTTTGCATATTACAAATCGGAGAGAGAGAGAGAGAGAGAGAGAGAGAGTGAGAGCAAAAATATCTAATTAAAAAAATGAAAAGAGATTGGTCAAAGTTACCACATAACTGAATTTTGAAAAACAATGCAAATAAAATACTTATGTTTGGGGGGGGGGGGGGGTTACCGCAAAAAAAAACAACTTTAAAGTCTGCTTAAGCGAAGGTGTAATATTACATTAATTTCTTGCGAACTTTGCGTTCGCACATTCTACATGGAATTTCCAAAAAGTCACGAATTAATCACGGTTACTGTTCATCACTGTTAATTGTTAAATTATATTTATGTATTTCTGTGCATGACAGTGGTGATTTTACCGTGTAATGATATTTTTATCTCAACAAGTTTTGTGGATTCGGTACTGCGCTTGCCACAAATGGCAAGATGTTGTACCCGGCCCTTATGATATTAGAGGTGCTATATAATAGATAAATAACGCTCGCTTACAATCCCTTTTAGTAACTGACGTATACATCTTATTAAAACGTGGAATGAAAATAGGTACAAACCTCTAAACATCTGCTAATTACAATAAACATTCGGTAACTTTTCGCCTACTGGGCGCAGCCATTTTGCTATTGCATTTTGGGTATATAGCAAGATGGCTGAGGAGAGTCAGGCAGATCGGTGGTGAGCGATAATTTTGCAATTTTCTTTCGTAAAGTTCATTTTTCGTCGTACATTAATCAAGAAATATGTGGGTCAATTGTATATGAACATATAACTGTGGTTGGTAGAAAAAGAAACCTCATTTCTTCACAGTTAGCAGTGTTTCTTTGTAGTGTTATTGTCCGAAGCTCGACGTGAAGGGGGCTGAACTTTAAATTTTTATTTAGCATCTTCAATGAGCTGATTGCTTATCAATGTAGTTTCAGTGGCAAAGATACGTGCGTATCGATTTTATGCTAATGTCATGCATTTTCAATATTTCTCGCAGTAAAATCCAGCTGAACTAGCTGAAACCATTTTGTATTTTATGGATTTTTATTTCTGCTTTATGACTAAAGGAAAGGCGGCATTTTAATTTGGAGAATGCAATTTTAAAATGTTTGCTTATGTGCAATAATGCAAATAAGTGTGGATTAACACACTTGTCCAGGGCATTTACACAAGGCCTTGGGCATTTATGATAGAGAATAAAAATAAACATGACTTATTGAAGAGGTATTTTTCAAGTAAACACACAGGCATCCAATTATTTCAATAGATATTGCACCAATTCACCTGGGCAGGAATTGATAAAAATTTTACTATTGTCTGTGGGGAAGTAGGCTATGTGAATTTTCTATCTAATTACTTAAACTCTGTGTCATTAGGGTGAGATTTATTTGCACGATGCAAGCCTTAATTTTCAAGCCTAATTACTCGGTTAGCAAGAAGAAAAGGAAATTAAATTGATTGAAAAGCCTGGCAGGGTCCCATTATTGGTCCCAAGCTTTTGAAATAAATAAACTACTAATTGTATTCAGATGACCACTATTGATGAATAGGTGGTCATTAAAATTTAATGGGCTCTATTGCCCAAATTGCAAATTGCTTTTCAAATGGGTTGGCTTTCAACTAAATTTGTAAGAAGCTTATCGACTTGGCAGTGGTGGCAGGCAGTGTTTTTTAAAAGTATTACATAAGTTGACTGCAAAGTTACCAACCTTAGAACAATAGGCTTTGTTTGAGGGTGGAATAAGTTCATTGGTAAAGTTTTTGTACATGATCACAACACAGATGTATGTATTGGTACAGAAATGAATTAAATTGAGAAAATTGGAAACCTTTTGATGGTTGTTTTAACAGCTTGCTTACATTGCTCATGAATAGCTTTATTGCATGGAAATTTTAATTCAGTGACATAGCCTATATAATGTTTCATCACTCAGTGGGATATGAAATGCAAACTCGTGCCATGAAAGGCTTTCATGACACTGAGAACTTCAGTTTGTGTATATTTCTGTTTGATTTGTTTTGCTAACAGCTTAACTATGAGATCTTAGAATAAATTAGAATTTGTGTAACACTGTGGAGAGCGAGGTGGACATTATAACTGGGGGTCTTATTGTGTTGGCTAGCCGTGGAAATTAATAAGGGCTGTAATCAGTTCGTGGCAAGAAGAGTAATAAGGTAGGAGGTGTTAATGAGCCAGATAGTTGTAAGGTGAAAATTGTCCACCTCTATTGTAAAATAACTTGGGTATTGATTTTGAAGAGGAACAGGAGACAATAATCCTGGCTGACATTTTAATAAAAATCTGAAATAGGAACTGCAATTTTCACTTCATTACAACAGTTATGCTATTGAATTGCTTCATCTGGCAGATTATGAGAATATTGCAATCATTGTTAAGCTGGAAAGTGGACTGGCAGAGAATGGGAGCTCAGACCTCAACAGTCTTTTTCATTGCTGAAGATTTTTAAGGCATTAGGTTGATTTATTTTAGTGTTTCTCAAGATCATTTGCAGGATAATCTTCAGGTAGTGGAACCCAGCACTCCCCTCCCCTACAGCCTCAGCCAAATACCTGAGCCGTGAACATGTTCTATATACATACTATTATATAGAAAGATGTCAGTTTGAGGGGAACAGATGTGCAGGGGATTTATGTGCACTTTAGACATCTGCTCAATTTTTATATTTTGCCAAATTTGAGGTATTTGGAGAACACAGATGCGCTGCATAGCACGCTGGCATATCTCCCAGATTACAGGGCTAGATAAACATATGCAAAAGTAAATAGTAATTTTTAGTAGTCTGGGACAGGTATCAGATATACACAGTCATATTGCAAAGAAATGAGGCAGAGCCTTATTAGGAAATGGTTTGTGGTACTCGGGTTTTCTTTAATCCTTTATTTCAATGGATTAGACTGACAATGGAATTGATAATCCAACTTAGCAGAAATGCATATTAGAATTGATTTATTATACTTTTAGTTGCAGCATATGTGGGATTAAAACTGACTGATGATTGTATTGATGAGATAGAGATCCTGCCTTAAAAATAGACAAAGCCAGGTTTCATCAGTAGGCCATTTTATATCAGCTAGAATAACAATTGAAAATGTGGTCTGTAATTTGATGGATACAAATGGCCCATAAATTGCAAAAATTCTATGAAGAAAGGCAATTTTCATATTAAAAATCAGCAGAACCTTTAGATTAGAATATAAATCACATTAGTGTAGTATTCAAAAGCAGAAATTTGCCAACAGATAGAAACCAGGTATCATTTGTTTAGACGTCTGTATGGCCTGGATTGCCATAACAATTCAAAATTCTTACAATTATACAACAATCCTCAGTGGAGATAATTACAGGTGACTTCTTATTGAATTGACAGTTGTGAATTAACATAATTGAAATATTTCTGTCATTTCAGATATATTAAACCCACAGCCATTGAGTAAAGAAGGAGGGAAGAACCCGGCGTGTGAAGCTGTGTCAGGCTTTGAGAAAGTTGAATCCATCAGATAATGCCTAGACATCCTAATATCTTCCATCAGAGAGATGAATACTCTTTTGAGGAGAGAACTTTAGTAGAAAAACTGCAGAACTTGAAGGACTCTTCAGCTTATGAAGAAACTACTTTTTTATCAAAGCTGAAAGACTTGAACCCCAGCAGTTTGTGCAATTTCAACAAATTGACCTCAGTGAATCTATTAATTGATGAAAACTGTCAAACACACGACACTGAGATGACAACTGACAATAAAATGAAGTCCAGTCGGCGCAAACAGTCAAAACCCATTCGTGTCTCTCAAATAGAACTTGAGGGCACTGAGCAAGAAGCTACTGCTGTATTACCTCAGTCATGTGACCTTCCCAAGGATGATGGGAAGGATGACACAGCAATGGAAGTTGAACTTCTGGGCTGTGATCACTGCTCAGAGACATTTACTACTGAAGACGACCTAGAATCTCATGTTCATGCTGCCCACCAAAGTACTGAAAATTTCCCAACTGCATACCATCGTCTTGGAAATGAGTTACAACAGGGCATGGGAATGGCCACTCCCAGTGAAGCAGAGCCAGCAGAACAGGGTGTTGAACCAGATAGCCAAGTAATAGAAGCCAGCTCGCAGGTGAATGGCCAAGATGATGCCCAACCTTTAGACATGTCCACATCTTCTCAACCAGAGGAAGGAGAGGTTGCCAGAAGTGGAAACCGTATCTTCCACCCAGAAGCTTACTGTGGTCTGTGTGACCGAGAGTTTTGTAACAAATATTTCCTGAAAACCCACAAAGCTAACAAGCATGGTATATTTGAGGGCAGTCCTCCTGGGTATCCCCCTACCGGCCAGAGTTTCCCAGTGTTTCCTGGAACAATGCCACCTGCCACCATGCTAGAGCAAACCAATGTTGTATCCTCTGCAGCAACCTCAACCATGGAGGAACAGGAGACCAAATCTCCACAACCAAATCAGAATCAACCAACAGCCCAAGAAAGCAGCTCCAATGCAACACCACAAAGACCTACCAAAGTGCAAGTAGACTTAGAAGATTATTGTGAAATTTGTCAGAAGCATTTCTGCAACAAATACTACCTCAAGAAACATAAACTGGATGTCCATGGAATAAAGCCAGAAAACCAAAAGACTGTCAGCATCAACAATCTGATTAACCTTCCTAATGAGAGCAACCCAGCAACCAGCGGTATAGGTCAGCTGGGACCTATGATGATGCCACCAACCAGCATGGGAAATGTGATGTTCATCAGTCCATTTCTTCCTCCTATGGGTCTTATACCTACCCAGCCTCTCCTGCAACCCATCTCTCAGCCTACATCTCTAGCAGTATTGAACCCTCCTACCAGTCAGCAGCAGTCAGCATTGGCACCCAACACCCAGCAGCAGCAACAGCAGCAGCATCAGCAGCAACCAAATACAACCACAACTATGGCAACTTCCTCTTCACTACCAGCCCCAGTCCCCAATGATGCATTGAGAAGCATGGGGGTCCTCAATGCTGATGCTTATTGTGAAATCTGCAGAAAGGAATTCTGTAACAAATACTTTTTGAAGATTCACAAGGCAAACAAACATGGTATCCAGGATGATGTGAGACGGTCCTCAGGAGGCCCAGGCTTGCCATTCCCTTTGCCACCTATGCCCATGACACCCTTGCCACCAGGATTCCAATTCATGCCCATTAAACAGGAAATGGATGGCATCCCACCACCTCAGGTCATCATGACTCCAGAAGGAGTTCCTTTGCTGATCCCCCACTCTCAACCATTGCCCATGCAGTTCAGGAATGAAGAGCTAGCTTTCCACCAGACTGCAGCCCAGAATTCAGGGAAGAACACACCAGTTCCTGCTGATTCCACGAGTGGGAAGTCAACCCCTAAGAGTGAATCCAACCAGTCAGGCCCCGGAATGAATACTATGTTCAGTAACATGGTCATGTCCAAGATGGCAGATAGAGTCATGTGTGAGTTGTGCAACAAAGAGGTATGTAATAAATATTTTTTGAAATTACACCGCATGAAAATCCATGGCATTGAACCTCCAGAACAGAGCAAGACAGACAGCAATGACAGTTTCTCCTCTGATGGTAAACAGGCGTCCCTAGTACAGAAAGTTGAACAGAAACCACCTCAGCTTTTGCCATCTGCTTTGCCATCTCCTTCTCAACAGAATAACTTGCAAGCCTCGCAGCAGGCACAGCAGATACACCAGGCAAGACAGCTACAAGAGGCACGCCATGTTCAAGAAGCACAGCAGCTTCAGAAGGCAAAGCAGATTGAGCAGGCACACCAGATACAACTTGCACAGCAGAAACAAATACAAGAAGTCCAACAGCAATTGCAAGAAGCACAACAGAAGCAGGAAGAGCAGCAGCAGGGGCCTAGTCACACAACAGAAGAGCTTATCAAAATGGGAATTGACCCAGAAGCCTATTGTGAAATCTGCAAGAAGGAATTCTGCAGCAAGTATTTTCTACGCACTCATAAGTTAAACATCCATGGGATCCGAGTCCAGAAGCCACCAGAAACCACAAAGAAGTCTCCAATAAGCTCATTGGCTTTGAAACCAGTTCATGTTTCCCCTTTTAAAATTAAGTCTGAGGGCAATGAAATACCAGAGCAGATCTCTTGGCGGTGGAAGGAATCTCCCTCCAGTGTCAATCCAAGGGTGATGTGTGACCTATGTAACAAGGAATTGTGCAACAAGTATTTCTTGCGAACACACAAGCTGAACAAACATGGCATCTATGAAGATTCTCCATCAAGTGCAAGTTCAACACCAAAGTCCACTTCTGAATCATTTGGTGTAGATTTTAGTACTCCTAAGTCAGAGGTTACAATGCCAACCTTCAGCAACCAGTTAAACCTCAGCAACCGTGGGTCTGGGTCCCCAGTGTCTAATTCAGGGGCTCTAAGGCAGCCAACCTCCAATTTGCCCTTGTCTGTACCCACACCACATCAGCAACCACAAGGGACTCCAAAGGCAGATGATAGCTACTTCAGCCATTTCAAAGAGGTCTGTCGCCTGTGTGATCGTAGATTCAAGAGTGCAAAATGGCTTACAAGTCACTTGGTTAGTGACCATGGCATGCAAGCAAGTCAGGTGGAATCTCAGTTCATAAATGGTCAAAGTGCAGCTCAGGGACGCCAGTTCTGCCATTTATGCGGTGAAGTGTGTGCTGACAAGGCCAGTCTGGATTTGCATATGACCAGAGAGCATGAAAATTCTCTCAGCTCACAAGCTTCGGACACCCCAATGAAAGCCACAGACCAACCAGCTGCTGAGCCAGTTAATCTAACCAAGCAGTTCAGACCGACAGTGAGCAGCAATCTTGCATCAGCCATTGGTCTTAGCCTTAAAAGAAAGTACAGCAAGAACATGAAGCATAAACTGTACAGCTGCTCGCATTGTGAATACAAGACCCGTTGGTTGTCCAATATTTACTCCCATGAGGAAAGAAAACACAAGAGCAGCAAGGATATGAAGAAGTACAACTGCAATGAGTGCCTGAGAAGTTTTCGCTATGAGCACTCCTTGATTCGGCACCTTGAGCAGTACCACCAGAATGGTGTTGCAGACCCAGATAAAGCTCACAGCAATGCCAGCAGCCCTACAGTAAACCATGTTGGTGGCAAAGCTAAGAAGTTCCGTTGTGCCCATTGTAAGGATTGCTTTCCCAGCAAGCTGATGTGCTTTGCCCACATTCGCTCTGCCCATGGGCGTCAAAGTCACAATGGTGGCAGTGCTTTGGAGAGACCTCTGCCTAAGATGAAGATCTTCTCCTGCAGCCTTTGTGAATATAAAACCAAGTTTCAGAGCAATCTCTTTGCCCACAGATTGATGAAACACAAACTCCCTGGCAGCTCCAAGCTACAGATCCTGAACAAAGAAAACCATATCTCTGGAGATGATGAAGGGAAGTCAGAAGAAAAGATGGAGGTTGACTTCCCAAACGATGAGCCTATAGCATTTGGTGCTCCATGCGACCTTGCCGCTAACCTTGTAATGCAATCCTTTACGATGACCCAGGTGGATGAGAATGATCTCAAGCAGTTTGTCCCCTCAACAGTATACCTGCCTGTCAGTAGCAGAATCACAGAACCACTGACTGTAACCTTTAACTTAAAACCAACTGAACAGTAGATGGCATCCATGATGACTACCTTCACCTTGAAAACGAACCAACAGGTAGATGTCGCCATTGGATGATGAGGTTATTCTTGGTGGAGTTATGTAAGAAGTTGTTGTAAGTTTGATTAACAAATAAGTAGCTTTACATTTGAAGTGGAAATACTGTAGCTTGCTGCTGATTAAGGGTTTTTGCAGTTGGATTATTTGTTTGTAGCTAAATCTTTACTATGTGAAAGATTGCAGAGCAAGTTTGCATGTTCTTGAAAATTGTTGTGTGTTATTTACCTGCTACAAAAACTTAAAGATTGAAAATGTATAATTTTATATCTGATATTTCATACATATTCAACTCATTGTAGTGAACCAGGAATGATAAGTCATTTGTGTGGATTGTTTCTATTTTTGCCAGTAGGTGTAAGGCTTTTTCCCCATAAGATAGCATGTAGTTCATATGTAGCAGGTTAGATGAGTTGTAATTGTCAACAGCTATGTTGGAAAGTCCCAGCTCTGAATGTTTTACATGTTGATTATACACTATTGTGCAATATTTATGAGTATGTTTTTTTGTTCAGATACAGTAGGAAATGAATGTGGAACATAGTCCAGACAGATAAGGCACAGGTCCTATGTGTAATAAATCTCTTGATAGTATGTACAATCAAATTTTATGGAATCTCAAGTTTATATCTGATGTAATGGGCACAATAACCAAAATAACCCAACCCAGGTGTACACAATCCTGTTTCTTTATTTATTAAATTTAGACACTACTTGTTCACATTGGCAATCATTAACATATATATATAAACATTGCATAACAGGGGTGATTCTACCCAACCTTTTTGTATCTCTACCTTATTGTGATATTTGTGCCGTTGATGGAGAAGGTATTTGCTATCTCAAGGCTGTGACCAGAATTTTCTGCTTCATGAACTGTAGAATTTATCATATTTATTCTCTTTAATTTAACTGAAAAGTCTCTTGAGGCAGAAAACGTCTGATTCAGCTGAAAGGGTCACAAGTTTAGATAGGTAATGATAGACTGAAAATTGAGTTGAAACTTTCAGATTGTAAAATTACAGATTATATTTGTGAATTGTTGTGACGTGTTTTTTGGTTAGATGGTATTGTACAGTAAAAGTAAGCTATTTATTTGTAACATTGTTTGCTGTTGCAGAGCTTTCTGCAAGATATTCTTTTTCTCTGTTAGGATTTTTTTTAAAACCAAGTCCAATGTGATGACTAAGTAACAAAGTTACATAGGATCTGATTTATAGATATTCCTAAGCCCCATATCAGTATTCACCACTTACAGTCTAAAACACATTTTTCTTCTTTCATAGAAAGGCTGAAATTTTGTGTAATCTAAATTTGAACATATTTCACTAGACCGGAGACTTGCTTTTTTTGGGGAAAAACCCCTTTAGAAAAAAATTCCAGCTAAGTTGCTCAAGTCAGTTAAAGATTGTCTTCTTGATGGTTATGAAAATATGATTATATGTGTCTTGTACTAATATATATATATTAGTACAAGACACATATAATCATATTTGTGTCTTGTACTAATATATATATATTGGGATTGCTCACAACATTTCTATCTCTGATACCTCTAGGGGTAGATATGTGATTCCATGCATACGCAGTTCATTGCCCCAAGTTCAAACAGACTGACCCAAAATCTGACCAAATTTGGAGAAAATTGACCATTTAAGCTCAACTGTCTGTGAGCAGTAGAGCTCAAATTCTGGTTTAAAAATACTTCAATTCCATGGCCATTCCGGAAACTGTTCTCTCCTTTTAATTATTCAGTTGCCTGGCCCATTGAGAGATATCATGGCCCATTCCTTCTGCTGATGGTTTCACACCTGAGATTGCCTGTGGTAGGTGTATATGACATAGGCCACAGGGGTCAGAGGGGTTACATTTCAAAGCTCTTCAATACCCTGAAGTGCAACTAAAGTATCAGTAAAGATGTTCTCAAGCAGAACAGATCTCAATTCTTCATGCAAATAGCAAGTAATTCCAATCCTAGAGGGGTTGTTGTATTAAATTTATCGAGTACAGGTGTGGACAGGTAAAAATATGAACCAGATGGATTGATCTAAGGTACATATAACTATGTAGTGATCCAATCTGAGAGTTTTTATACTTTCGTCAAGTGTATAATGTGCTGATCAAGGAAGGCAGTGGGCCATGTACACATCTTATTGGAAAATGAACGTCTTTAAATGGGCTTCTTTTATCAAATTTTTGAGGCTGGGAAGTTTTGTAACAGATGTTTAGTTCGTGAAGTAATAGTTCATGTCTGTATTAATCCCTCCTGACCTTTTTCCTTAAGTACACTTACACCTGTAAAAAGGTGATCATTTTTGTATGTGTAAAAAGAGAACAGCAGAGCGGCATTTGCAGCTGGATTGTAATTGGAGATGCCTGCTCAAATTTGGGTGTGTTTTTTTCATCCAATTTAAAGTTTTTCTTTTTTACATCATGTAAGAAATAAGGGGACATTGTTGTACTAATCCCAAAATTCACCCCCTAGATAATAGTATAATTTATAAACTAGATCTATTTTTTATTTTTGCAGAAGTTTAGAAAAATTATTTGCTCAGTTTGATGATAATTTGATATTTGACAAAAGCATGAGTTTACTCATGCAAAATTATGATGATATTATTTTGTAATAAGACACTAAGTGCAATGAGAAAACTCTTGATTGATTTGTCAATACTGAGATATTTAAAAATTAAAGGTGGAAAGAAAGAAACCATGGAGCCTTACCCCTTGCATTCCTACTGCATTACTTTAGTACCAACCCCACCATTATTTCAAAAGGACCCAAAGAATTCAATCTATTACTGGTTCTTGAGTAACTGTTGGAATTGTGTAGCTTTAAATTACAGGTATATCTATTTTAATATTGGACTGACTAAAGTATTATCTGACAGAAATCCATTATTTTTAGTATGTATCTGACAGAGCGGCTTATCATAAGGTATTTGTAATGATTATTATTATTATGTTCATGATAAATATTATTTACCAGACTTTGTCCTAGACTAGTATTTATTTGTAACAGGCAATCTGTGAGGGTATCAGGCAATTACATTTCCAGTAGAATCCCTTTTATATGTATTGAAAGAACATATTGTTTTTTATTTCAATTATACTGTATTTTACATCAGTTCTGGTCTGATGATACTTCAGGTAATTTTCTGGTCCAGTGACCATTCTTGCCATCTAGTTGATCCCATGGACCTTTGTAAAATATAATGTGCAATGCTAAATGAAAAAGGCAGCAAGCCTTGAAACAATCACTTGATCTAGAGCTAGACAATCGGTGGTCCTGGTACGAATTATTATTATGATTATTGCAATCGCATTGTGCACAGAAACTCCAACCAAAGGGTGTTTTGTTAAGATATTATTGTTGTTGTTGTTCAGTGTCAACATTTTAGTTAACAAATAACAAATTATGTCTACCTTCCTTATGTATTATTTATTAATTTTTTGTGAAGTACTAAAGCAGTACATACTTCATTTAGTTCATATGGTGTAAATGAGACAGCGCTGTTAGTGTAATACCAGTCGTTTGAAATACAGTACTGAACAATTCATTTGTTTTTGATTTAATTTTTTTTAGAGAAGTATGTTACACAAAGTTTGCTTAGATGCTTGGTTTAAAAGAGGTTGCGCTTACTAAAAATCACCCGCAGCACACTTCCCAGCAAATACAAAGTTGCTTTCTTTCTTGTTCTTAATTACAAGTTTTGTTTGCACAGGTGAGCCTGTATTTCTTAGTAGAAAGGCAAAAAAAGAACCAGTGATGAATTTGTCCATATTTTGAATAACGCAAAGTTTATTTCTGAGGTATGTATTTCTGAACTTTACACCATGTCCAAATTGGGCGATGGTGTGAGTGATAAATGGCTCCAACTGAAAACACCCCGTCCAAACTACCCAGGTAGTTGAATTATTTACACTTAAATTTAGAAGCCTCAGGTATATATCTTAAGCCAAGGATTTACAAGGGCACTGGGGCTTTGAGTGCAACTGAAAGGAAAGCCTGGATTACCTGTGGATGTGCTTAGAGATAATTAACCTTTGTCTTGACGAACAGGAAACTTGGTATTATTAACCGAGCTTTAATTAAACCCATATATGGTAAGAGAACTGGCTGTGGCCATTCTCTGGGTTTGATTGGCTTTAATAAGTGTGAGGCATATCATGCTGAAAGTGCATCTATATTCACAGCAATTAATTTTCTTCTCAGACAGAGGAGTGTGAAATAACAGTTTTCATTCACCAACGAGCTGGGTCAACATTGGTACGGTTTACTAATTGCCCTAGTACTGTCCTTCTCTCCCAGGAGAAAGCTGCTTTCTTTTATTTTCTAAAATGACTCAATTGACCAAACTATTATTGCAGAACTTAAATTGTATTATTATTAAAAACAAGGCTGTGTTTTTCTTCTAAAAACAACACTCACAGGAAAAATTTGACGGCTTATGTGAAATTAACCAAATGTTTTGCTAAGGATAAGTTCTTCTATTAAATCAAAATGAAAACACCCAGCTCCCTTGTTCACAGACCCGGCTGAACTGACACACCAAGCAGATATGCTATTTTCAAACTCTTTCATATCAGAAGCTTTTCATTTCAAAGCAAATTTCAGAATTTATTACAAATAATGGAATATGATATGATAAGAAATTGATACCATGCCTGAGATGTAAAGGGCTTTCAGGGCTTTGTATCCCTAACTATGGATCACACTTCAAGAATCTTTCTCACACTACAATAAAAATAATCCAAAATTGAAATGTCAAGCGATAAACTGTTTTAAACCTCAGCTGGTGGGTTTAATAGCATCTTTATGTCTGGTATGTGGCTTGAAAAACATGAGAAGACTACTTCTCGGTGCGTAACATGAACCGAATTTGAAAAGCACATATCCCTAGAGATGGGTTTAAATTCATTGTTGGTATAATAATATTGAACTTTCAGTTTCTTTTGTACGGGACTTCCTCTGGAATGCTAGTGTTAATCATGTCACTGCTATTGACAGAGCAGGCCAACAAACATGCGATTTTATGCTCAGATGAGCCAGAATTTCAAACTGATCAATGTTTCAACAAAGGATGAAACGTGCTCTTCAAAAATGAATTTTTCATCGAAGCAGCACTCGACGCCATTAATTGATAACAACAGAATTTATGAATTTGTAATTCATATAGAATGCTGTACTGCAATATGTTTACTGGATGTAATACTCGTGCCAGTTGTTGAACAACTGTATATTCAGCGTCAAAAGCTTTGGTTTTCAAAGGGCATTTATCAGTTTCTTTTGATTAAACCGGGAGAAAGTAACAGCGTTTTGTACGCTATGTATGTTTAACTACTAATACAAGAATCTCTGAAAAAAGAGGCTTGCATGCAACCGTAGTTTTCCATTTGCCACAACGTATTGTTATTCCCACATGTTGTGTAACTATGGACTTTATTATTTATTTTCTTCTTATAGTGGAAATCCAATGGCAGCATTTATTGCTTTTTTCACACCTACAGTAAATTGGACTAAAATTATGAACTTTTGGCGCATTTATAGAATTGAAAGGAGCAGGTGTGAACGATTATGAGTAATGGCTATGATGGTTCAGACACTTCTTTCACGATATGAAAAGAAGAAAATTTGGGGAAATTTATTAGTCTGATTTTGATATTAGGATGTTCTTTATTCACACTTTGACACCAGACTGAGTTGGTAAAATTTTTAAGAGATAAATTATAGTTATAATACACTGATTATCAGTTAAACAGATTTACAAATTATCCCACTTTCTAGTGCTTTGAAATTAACCTAAGTAGCAAGAGTAATAATTTGTAAACGAAAATCTGAGGAAGATGCAGCACAGTTACTTTTTTGAAAAGGGATTTCTGGTATTTGGCCATTTTTCTATTATCACTGCCTCACTCCAGTTGTTCATTATGAATGTAAATTTGTCGCTGTTGTTTAGAAAGAAGCCTTGTTTTAAAAACGCTTTATTCCACTAACGTTACGTTTGAAATCTATAATATCTTAGCCGCTATCATTAATCCTTAGTTAAGTCGGCAAGAGGTATCGCTGGTCTTATCATTTCCCAACGCGAGAGATAAATTTCTGAGTGTAATGCGATAATTTTGTTCATCGTCTTCTCGGAGCTACCGCCCAGCTTATTAGTAACATTAATCAGACATGAAATTTACATGATTGGAGTTTAATGGCATCTTCGTGTAAGAAGCGGTATACGTATAGATCTTGTTGGGGGAAATAATTGAAATATAAATCATAACTTTGATAGTATAATCTTTCATATTGGAGGATTTGTCATACTCTTAGCCGTCATTTGCATAAACAGATTTGCCATTTTCAGTACACTTTTTGGAGACTTCCTTTTTATTATATGCCATGTTGTTACAAATAAATCACGTTGAGAAGCAGTACGCCGTCTTCTACATCGCGTGTACGTGAAGAGCCAAGCCTAGTACTAAATGTCACGTCATTCATAACTTGTAAATGACCTGTAAATTTGAGATTCGAGCTAAAATGTTTACACTTTTCACGTGTTAGATCAGATAATTATATAATCGACTGTTTGGAATTTGTTAGATGAAACTCTAGTATGATTTCAAAACTGGCTTAAATTTTGACCCGTCCTTTTTGTTATATGCAGCAGTGTTTCACTGTTGTTTAGTTAGACTGAAATTGAAAAGCAGTGGCTCTATAGACATCAAGAATAGACAATCACATGAAAGTCTCCGGGAGATAATTAATTTCCAGTATGCGTGTGAAAAAAATCAGTCGTGTTCAAATATCGATTTTTAATATTTGAACATACCTGAAATTTCTTGCTGTGAGTAACGTTATCATGACGATCAAAGTACAGTCAAATATTTATGACAAAAATTGATAATTCAGCTCCATCTTGACTGTACGGGTTTAGTATGCGTTGTGCGCGGATTCTCTTAAAATGGTCATTTCCAACAACATCAGAGTAGAGATTGGTCATTAAAGAAATTATAGTCTCATTGTCTCATAAGTAACACGAGAAAGCCGAAGAGTAATGACAATGCGTCTTTATTCCTTAACGGAAATCACACATTTGAAAAACGTTTGGACGAAAGTTTGTTCACGTGTTTGTGTTGGAAAGAAAATACATGCGAACTTCAGTTACTTGTTCTATCGTGACTTAACACCCGTAGGAAGATATTCTACGCGTTCATCCTGTCTCAAGTCCGAGTCATTTCAGACCTCGAGTGCTCATCTTTACATGAGTCGGCTAAGATGTACTTCATAAATTTAAATTGCATTTTGTTCAGCTGCGTCCACCATATGCTACCACAGTATCGAATATTCTAGGCCAAAATTAAAGCGTATACATAAATTATATATATCGTACAACCTCCGAAGAATTATGTAACTCCACATTGCAGCTTTCGTTTAATTGCAAATTTGGAATTCAACGATCGAATATTCGATTCAAAGGTTACATCTTTAAGTAAACCACTCGCAAATATGAATGTTTTTGCAGCGCATTACTATCGACTTCTTCGAGCTTGTTTTCACGAATTGAAAAACCTGCATATGTACTGCGGGCTACGCGAGTTTGAAATTTCACGAACTCTCGATCGATTTTACCCATCGATTTTTATGATGTATATTTTTAAATTAGTCCCCACATAACAATTTGACTGCATCTACTTTGTGGTATGAGGTCGCATTTATTGATTTTCTGCGCTAGCTTTAAATTTTAATCAAGAGTAGGGAGATTTAATTTCGACATAAAACCCAAAGCCCTAGTTCCGTAGGCCATATAGATAAAATAATGATGAATTTTATCGTCATGATTGCTATGGTTATAATGGGGAGCGTGTGTATTCTGAGTACAGACGCTGGTCTTTGTTGCCGGTTCAAGTGGAAATAGGAAATGAAATTTTCAAAGATGGCTGACATTGAATCTAGAAAGATTAAGTTAGCTTTGTTGGGAAAGAAATGTGTCAAACAAAAATATTCGCTCTAAGAAAAAATCATATTCACAGGAGCATAAAAGATGTCTAGACGCTTTTCTGAAGTAATATTTGATCCCAGTGTCTTGGAACACTTTCAATAAGATGAGTTTTGTTATTTTTACACATTTATTAAGTTCTCAATCCACTGTACTGCATCATGTAATCAATTCCTATTTCCTCTTTTTATTTGCTTATTAATCTCACACTTGTCTTATTTTCAAATTGATAATACTTGTTCCTTTGAGCTTCTTAAATCCCCTAAGGAAAATTCTTACACCAATGAAAAGAAGTGTTGTAATTTTTTCCTTCGGACATCAATTTGTAAAATAAAAAAATGTAACAAAGCGTATCATTTCAGGCATACTAATTTTCAGAATTTCCAAACTTGAATCTTTATCTTACTTTCGGTCCTATTCTTTAAGCCCAGAAGAAGTCAGTATTTCTATTGAGTGGTATGTAAGCCACTAACACACGTTAACCTGGGCTGCGGCAGCTTCTGGTTTACTGTGAGGGCGTCAGTGATGGATGGCCATCCGTTATAAAGCAACAGCACGGTGAAACCCTCCGCGCTCAACTCATTAGTTGAAAGATAAATATCTAAATAACCAAAATTCACTCCCTCGGCCTTAAAGCTGTTTGACAGTTTGAAAGTAAAAACATCGGAAGAAAAATATATTATTCACCTATCGAGAATCAAGTTATATTTATGTCGTCTGACTTTCTATAAAGTCGGATTAACAACAGACAGCTTTTGCTCTTTGTCTTCAATCGTAAACTCACTAATTGGCAATGAACGTCAACATGTGTGAAAATCAATAGTAATTGGCATAACGCTGTGCTAGATGTGCTAACTGGGTTGTGATGAAAGCAATTGCGTTTACCACTGCATTGCGGTTTTTCGAGAGAAAGAGAGTGGGGGGGGGGGGGGCAGGGGGGAGAGCAAATTATCATACATTTCATACGATGCTCACAATTTCCCAGCTGCTAAAAAGTCGCAGTTATCTAGATATTAATTAAAAAAAACTGTCCAGACTATCATACAAATTAACTTCAAATATGTAAGACCATCTTTTATGATGTTAAAGATCTTAAAAGACGAACGCCCTTTTAACATTACTTTTAGAAAAACTCGATATATGATTGATAGGTGTTCAATAGACGGTTTTATCAAAACTTTGGGAAAATTAGGAAGGCCATGATCAAGATTTAATTGATTCTATCTAGATGCAGGTCGCGAATGATGTGGAAATTAACTCTTTCTGCATTTTTCATCACAAAAAGTTCAAACGTTTTTTTTTTTGCCTTTAAGCAACCAAGAAAATTTACCAAAACTTGCAAGAAATATCTGCTTTTACTTCCTCAAAAGTTCTTGGGATTTGACAGCCGCACTCTCATGCAGACTTCTGCAATCGAAGAAGCAAATATCTACTTTTTGCAAAGGCATAATGCTTCTTCACTCCATCAAATGATTTCAGTAAGTTTTTTCGCCATTATATCTTTATTACTATGATCATCCTGGAGTCGTTCTTATACCGAGGAACGAACACGGCCTGTATTTCATCAATTAAGGCGAGCACAATCAAGCTTTTGATAAAAATTAAACTTTTGGTATACTGACGAGTAAAATATTCTTAAACTAGAAAAGGATTCCGAGAGCGCAGACCTCCGCCAAGGCAGCAAAGTCTCCACCCAATGCCGTGTCACCCCTAAATTTTCATTCTATAATGATTCAGTTTTTTGATTTTTGATTATTGATTGATTAATGATCCGGATCACCACCAAAAACTAATCATCTGTTTCTTGGCCCACTTATGACAGTTCCAGAAAATTTCATCAAAATCGGTCCATAACTTAGGGTTTTTTTATTATTGATTATTGATTAATTATTGATCCTGATCACCACCAAAAACTAATCATCTGTTCCTTGGCCCACTTCTGACAGTTCCTGAAAATTTGATTAAAATCGGTCCATAACTTTTTTCTGTAATGTTGCTAACAGACAGACAGACAGATAGAGAGACAGACAACTAACGGAACCAAAAACAACCTCCTTGGCGGAGGTAAATATGCATAAATGGGTAAATATAAAAAAAATATTCATAACTTACGGAACATTTAATTATATCAAGTCTTTTGAATACAAGTTTACTAAACTCTATTCCTTTGAAAATTAGATAATTGTAAATAATTTAATGAAAAGAAAGCTCATGCGCTTACAAGTCCAATAGTATCATTGAGAATTGGTTGAGAGATATATAATTTTTAATGAATTCAGTGTGCCAGAATTCAGTGACTTGGTTCTTGAATGTGAAATCAGATTGAATTAGTCGTGCCTGTCTTTTACATCTGACACATGGGACTAGTTCGATATGAATGATTGAGATTATAAAGCAATTTTTAACATTCCGCAGAGTTATCATTCACTTAAATTGTTTCAAAATTGTTTCGAACCCCCCCCCCTTTTTTTTTTAGAAATCGACTCTCCTTATACAGTTTGCGCTGCGATAGTGGTGACTCGAAGTTGAACAATAGAACATTTTGGACCCAAAAAAGGATAGGGGTTCAGTTTTAACTGAATAAGCACAAAATGCACATTAAAATATGGATTTATCAAATACACATTGTTTACGATTCAAATATTTAACTGTATTGAAATGTATTTCATTTGATAAAAGGACATAATGTTACACTGTGTGCTAATCTGATATTTAAAGATTTTTATATGCGTTTTTGTTTGGCATTTGTCACATGGAAATTATGAGGACAGAAAACATGATGCTGTATAAGAAGGGTAGCTTAATGTTAGTAAAAAAAAATCCCAAAAAATATGTACATCAAATACTTGAATACCCACGTGTATTATACGCAACTCCCTTTGCTACGTGTTACACACTGTGCAAATGGAAACCACCTTTAGGATGAAACGAAGAGAGTCACTGGAGAGGTTGGGTCGTTTTTCTTGATTGTCGCACAGACGAAAAATAAGATTGAATAAAAAGAGAAATGGTTTTTGACAGACATACCATGCACGTTTGATTTTGACTTAGGCCGAAAATAAGCACTAGATCCAAAATGAGGAATAAATTAAACGAGTCTACCTATCGTCAAAGCTGTCTGTAAATGTGAAGACTTTTTAGTCTTTATAACGCAGTTTCATGTATCTTGATAACTTTTACTTCCTTGACGAGTTACTATCAATGATGGGGTTTTCACTCATGAAGTGTAATAAAATTAGCACAGATGAAATTATTTAAGTAATGCAATTATGTTTTTCGCGGTGATTTCACATACCATCCAAACCCAATATAGAGGTGCAAATGAGGTCACAGGCATGCTCTTAAAATATTTAATGCACAGATTAAAAACTGTGTTTCACTGTCCTAGAACCATGAATAATAAATAATTCATCGTCTAATCCTCCTAAAGGGAACATACGTTACTGTCACAAATGTAAAACTTCAGCTGTGGAAGCGTTTTACTCACTTTAAAAATTTGAATAACAGTGGTTTTGTTCTTCAATTCTTTTCGCACAAGTATAACATTGTAAAAAAAACATGATAATGTTCTGTATAGCGTGTTTATTATTTTTTGCACGATTTTAGTTTGATTGTCACTGAATATCATAAAAGAAAAAAAAATGCAACACACCGACAGTAAAAAAGTATAAATCATTTTTTTTTTTTGTTCTTGGTGCAAAATGTATGTCAGAAATGTCAAAGTGCACACTATACATATTTCACTTGTCAACATAAAACCCATTGTTACTTATTGCAGTAGGCCTAAGTGCTTGGACAGGCATAACCTTTTCGGACATTTTCCAGTGGAACATACGTTGCGTTCGTGTTAGCCACAACGCAACCTCCCAAGTTACAATCAAAATATTTATAAAGACATCCTTACGTCAGCTATAATTTACAATGACCGAATCACCACAAAATATATTGGCACACTATACAATTTTTTTAAAATCCCGCTTATGCTTCTTACTAGTGCATTATAATAGACCATGATAGAAATTACATTTTGATTTTTGTTCTAAACACAGTGGCGGATTCAGGATTATTTGAAGGAGCGGTCCGGTTTTGAGGATTGAAAGGCCGCTGATGCAAAGCCGACCCTCGCCCCCTCCCCCCTTGGTATCTTAGAGAGCGAACGGTGCCATTTGGTACGGTTTAGAACTATGATTCAGATAGTCAAAATTCTAAGACTGAGTTCCAATACTTAGATCGATCCATCTGGATCGACCTAACGCCCTGGGGAGTCTCCCTAAATTGCTATCAAATAACCGGCTTATATGTCTGTGACGCCTACCGAATCACCTAGGAGGTAAAAATAAAAACCCCCTAACAGCTTTACTAGGCGTGACAGACATTTAAGCCGGTCAAGCGGTCAAGTTGACAGGACTATTGTGATATATATATATATATATATATATATATATATATATATATCCAAATATCTGTGGGAATGGTATCTAATTTCAATAGGGGACCATTGGTTTGATTTTTTTTCAGAAATCGAAAGAACCCCCTGACAGCCCCTAAATCCGCCACTGCATACACACATACGTTTTGAAAGACTGAATACAACTTTGAATTTATTCAATTTTATTTTTTCTGATTTTTTTTAGACTTGTGAAATGCACCTCTATATTGGGTTTGGGTGACATAAACCAAGATGCCAAATAAAATAAGGTAAATGAATTAATAAATAAACAAATACGTAAATGAACATATAAAAAGGAATGACATTAATAAATCAAAAATGAATAATCAAAAGCATTTTTGCATCTACGAAAGTTAACAATTGATGAATATTGTACGACTTTATATGCGATTTACCTAAAACATGGAAATTGCAGTAATACTAAAAAGGAATCAAAATACGAGATTACACACGGATGCCTTCAGTGACCGGAAAAATATCGTTTGGGTTGATAGAAATCCCAAATTGTTTATATACGGTAAAAACGAATGCATTAACTTTAATTTTTACATCTTTATTTTATTCTGTTATCCTCACACACTGGACAATAGTAGTGTCACGCCTACTGAACCAATTCTTTGGGGGGAGATAAATGGCTGTGGAATGATATGCTCCTGGTATCGTTTTATTAACATCAAATTTCACAAAAGAAACGGTTCTGATTGAACAATTGAACTTTATCGATATTCTGACATTGCTTATATTCCGGCTTTGATTACTCTGATTCAGGGGGTGACACTTCTATTGTCCAGTGTGTGTATTTTTGCTTCGAGGGGGAGTGAACTGTGTAGTGAGTGGGAAATGCAAAATAAAATTATTACCTTTGATACGGTTAGATTTATTTTATCTTTTAAAAATCCAAGACCCTTCTTTTTCATGTGGTAAAATTTACTCTGAAGGTATGCAAGACAATGATTATCTAGCTAGAGTAAGTACATTATCGGTGCAGAAAAAGTAAACGCTTTTGATCCCGTTTGATGTCCGGCTATTAGAAGTTCGCCAACTGCTAATAAACTACTAAACAAAAAGATGCTTGACCACGTTTTCACTCAAGTTAATGAAACATGGAGCGTATATCCCTGTTTCGCAGTAAATATTATTTTAGTTATTTCAGTCTTCATTTAGGTTGTTACAGTATAAACGTGGTTGTGATGTATTTACCCTGGAAATTTACCTCAGCGCACCTGCTGCAATGGTTGCTACTGGTGACGTCAAACAACTATGCAA
Source organism: Lingula anatina (assembly GCF_001039355.2). The sequence continues at coordinate 313,093 of NW_019775480.1, read as the reverse complement.
ATCAGCCGCCATTTTTATACAAAATACCTCCAAGGGAAACGAAGGTGAAGACAAGCTTAGAAATCGGCGAAAATGGTAAGAGAGTTTAACGTACAAACATAGTAATGTTTAAAGACAAAAAAGTATGGCGTGATTGTCGATTATATACAAGTTAAAAGACTTGCCAGTACTTAAATTTCTATGAAATAGATAATTGGAAGAGCTAACAAACTCGGTGTCTGCAGTGCTAGTTTACGACAGACATCACTTTCGCTATGCCGGTAGCAATGGGGAAAAGTTGCTTCAAATGTTAATATATCGGACGTTGAAACTAGGACTGAAGTGAGTACCATTTCTCGAGAATTTGTATAGAGTGCGATGGAGTTACATTGGCAAACTGCAGTCAATTTAAATAAATTTTATAATACCACATTAGACTGCTGTAATGAAAAAAGGAAAAATATGCAAAAAAAGTTAAATAATTCTGAACTATTTTTATCAAATTCCTGTGCATACTTGCAAGAGACAGGTAAGTGTGACACGATCAATACAGATATTGCAGAAGTTAGAAGCAGAAGGTACAGGCATGTGTGAATGTGTGAACGCGCGGCTGTCACCTTGATTGGTTATTAAACAAGTGTTGTAAAATCGCCATATGATTGTTATACTGGGTGCATAAAGCTTAAAACCACACCAAATAATGTTAGACTGCCTTACAAGTGTACCATAACACAAATAGAAAAAAAAATTGGTTAAAGCATTCAAGATGACTGTCGCAAAATCCCCATATACCTCCATAGAGACAATTAAAGAATGCATGAAAGCTTGTGAAACAGACTTGCCGAAAATGAACAATTAAAGTCCAAATAAAGTACTGGTAGTGCCAGCCATTAGACCAGCCTCAAACTGAATTGGTATTCCTACCGCAAATGTTCAAAGCTACATCCTCCTGGCGTTCGCTTCTCAATCTAAATTTAATTTTAAATTTCAGTTTTTAAAATGCACATTATCAGGACCACACATGCCTGAACCCAGCAACGCAGTTCACAGAAACCATGCAGACTCTTGCAAACTTGACCTGTCTTGACCCCTCAAAAAAAAAAAAAAAAAAAAACGGGATGTATGGCATGTATCCTTTTTTGTAACCCAGGTTTCATGGTACCCTGAGCCAGTGACATATCCGGCATTACAAAGTTATGCATGGTATCTGTGGATTGACTGGCTTGGCATAAGGGTTCAGGCTTGATTGGTCCTGATTAAATGTATTTTACACATCAACTTTAGAAATGAACAATGGGGGGGTGAAGCTTGGAAGATTTGCAGCAGGTGTACCAAGTTTGACTTGGCTGATCCTACTATTTTATTTGGATTTTTAACATTCGTATTTAGCCATTCTCATTCACAAACTTATATTGTCTATGTATGGGGGTTTTACCTTTTATGGGGATTTTGTGACATTTGTTTTGAAGGCTTTAACTGATTTTAATTTTTTTTATTGCATTATGGTAGACTAGTATGGCAGTCAAAAGTCTTTTCTGGTGGTTTTTAGGTTTATAATGCACCTGGTTTATGAATCACATGGGGATTTTATGACACTCATTTACTAACCAATTAAGGTCACAGCAAAGCATGGGTATGTATTTTCTGGTTTGGACTTGTTTCTGATTTCACAAAAGAAGAGCAATATATGTTTATAATTGGACAAATATATATACATATATGAACCAAGAGAAAATGCCCTGTAAGAATTATAAATTATTAGTACCATTTTTTAACCCAATAAAAATAAAATCTACATGCA
>NW_019775480.1:297391-307413 GCF_001039355.2 Lingula anatina | reverse complement strand
TCTATATTGACGAGATAAGTGAATCGCTGCCGAGTATATCTCACTATCTGAGCAACCGATCGTTACAAAAGTTGCACCTATTGTTGTTAGGAATGTGGACTACAGCATGATATCAGGGGTTTAAGAGGAAATTGTTTGTTTGAAAGTTATCGCCTTTTAAAGTGAATAACCCATTGAAATATGGGCTGATTTAACGTAAAAGATGATAAAATCAAGAGTAAATAGTTAAAGACAATTCCCTGGTACCGCGCTGTAGTGCTTTCACCCAGCTTTATGAGGCCTTTTGAATCACTTGAATAGCTGTCTTGGTTATAGAGAAAATCCCAATACCGAAAACGGCATTTTTCCCCTCAAATTGGCGCCAGAGCGTCATCCGTTGGACACTGTACTTAATCCCCGCCTTTAATTGGCCTTTTGGGAAGTTTGTTTTAATTTTTTATTAAAACTTACAAGCCCAGGGCTTTGTTTCTATGACTTTGGTCCTTTTACTATAAGTCCCCTTAATCTGCTTGCATTCAGCTAGATTCCCTGTGAAGTTGGATTGATCTACGTGGAATGATAGTTTCAGTGGAAAAGAGCCCTTAGTGTGCATGCACAAATACTGGTGCCCATACTGGGGTCACCAACTTGTGAACACCAACCTGTGAACACAGGGCAGACATGCTGAAAACTATTCAGAATGGTCGGACATTTGGACCGGCAGTAATGAAAAATTTGCCGGACCGAATGGATTTTTGTCGGACCAAAAATCACCCTATTCGTTTGAGTTAGATACTACCAGTATTATTAGGGTAGCTTACTTTGTTTGTGAATGTTAGGGTTTGAAATGGAAGGGAAAACACGATTTGGGTCCTATACAATTTTATTAGTGAAGTGTGTCGAATGATGACTGTAAATTCAAAATTGCAGCTCTTAAAACTCTTTTTGGTCCAATTTTTTACTGGTCCAGACAAATTTTGCCGGTCATGACCGATCGGACCTACAGTTTCAGCATGTCTGCAGGGGCTCCTCAGTGCATGAATATCTAAGGACACTTGAGAGTATCAACGATCATTTATTTAAAAAAAGACTAGGATTAGTGGTTGACAAGCTCAAATTTATATATAACTTATTTAACTAGGTTTATTTCTGTTAATGAAAGTTTTTTAAAAATATGAAAATAACCATAGGGAAATTAAAAGAAAAAAAAACATAAAGGTAAAACTAAAGACTTCTTGCTTAGAACTTCTTGCAAATATATTGATCAAATTATAGTTTTTTATCGACAAAATATTTTAACCATTTTTAATGGACCAGTTAAAAAAACAGTCCCAGACTTTTTCACTCCAATTGTCTTGAAAGGGACCACAGACTAATTGTGTTAACTCTTTGACCATTTCACAATGCCTTTATTGATTCTGAGGTGTAGTCTAGCTTATGTTGGCAACACAAGCCCATGGCCTGTTTACTGTTGGTAAGTGCACAAGGCAGATATCTCCAAAGCATTGATTTGAATATATGGGGGGATTGCACATTGTACTGCTGGATAATGTTGCAGTGATTTTTAACCTTGCTAAGTCACAACAACTGAATGCACACTGGGTTTGGTACATGTTATGTCCATCCTGTGAAGAAAATGTGCACTTGGCAAAGATGGAGTGGAAGATGAGATTCATTTTCTGCTCCAATACTTCCACTTCAAGAACCAAATACAGACTGCACTCCAACCCAACACCTCTGTAGCTGTTGTTGAAAATTACAAAAAACGTATTGAATGTGAATAATACAGAAACTGTAAATTAATTTTTCTGGAAATTCTGACAATTTCCCTTTATCACTAAGGTATACCTTATCCAAAGTATTTTGAGAAAATTAGGATCTACAAATATGTTTTCAAGAGCTGAATTTGTAATTTTTACCATCAGTGTGGAACTCAAAAGGGTCTTTAATAGGAGTGGCTCAAAAACTTAAAGATTTAAAACAAAAAAAAAAGGTTTATGGATCATAATTCAGTGATCTGTTTTGAATATGGTATACATTTAAGTTAGCAGTTAAGGGATTAGTTTTAACATCTCCACGAAAATTTAGATGTGAACCAAGTGCTGTTTGAAGGACAGGAAATTTATAGAAGATCTGTATTGATTGGCGCAGGAAAACATAACACCATCAACACCGTTGCGATGGCTGTTACTAAAGCTTAGCAAAAATGGAAATTGATTAAATTTTTTTGAACAGGTACGGCTTATGCTGTGGTTTTCCTTCCTGTATCACAGTAGACTTTTAGAAAAAATTTTCAAAACAGCCAAATATCCTGTGGCAGTTTCATCAATTTGTATGAAAAAATATCACATCATTTATAATTTTGTAGCATCTTTGTCCAATCTTTTTGATGATCTTATTAATGTGATAACTTATTTTTCCTGGGGCATGGAAAGGTACGCTGTATTTTGCAGTATAAAGTTTGTCTTAATTTATCAGGTGTACTTAAAATACATTTTGTTCTCTGACTTGAAAACCAAATGACTTCATGATTAGTGTGCTCACCAAGGTTGTTCATAGGTGAAGATCAATCCAAATATCTACAATGTACAATGTTACAAATTCATAAATGTGTCATTTTTCTTCTCCAGTGACCTCAGCCAGCCCCCTGGAGTGTGCCTGTGATGGGGACATTGAAACTCCAAGCTGTCACAGCAGTATTGCTTCTGCCTCCTGGTTATTTCTGGTTGTCATAGCATCATCATCATCATCATCATTCCTTCACCATGACAGAAAAAGTTCTGATCCAGAAACGTGAATCCACTGTGTCTGGATACAGCACAGCCACAGAAAATAATGACGAGAATGACAATCCGGCAGCGCCTGTAAGAAAAGTGACCCCATATGAGAGGTTATCCCACGACCTTGTGAATGACCAACGTTGTATTAAAGAAGTTACTCTAGGAAAAAGGATTGGATTCTATAGAATACGTGGAGAACTTGGGAGTGGGAATTTCTCACAAGTCAAAATGGCTATACACTCTCTTACAAAAGGTTTGTATTGCCTTATTTGATACCACAATGTTGTGATAATGAAAAACACCCTTCATCTTGATATATTTTGATGCAGGCCCTTAGCCAGGGGGGGTTCGGGGGGTTCGAAAGAACCGCCCCTTTTGCTGGGAAAAGGTCCACTCTGGGTAAAATTTGATCTAGGTACATGAAGTTTTCATGGGAAAAGGTCCACTTTTTCAGAAAACGAACCCCCCTTTTGAAATTGCTGGCTACGGGCCTGTGATGTGTCAGTGAATGACAGTAATTTGTATTGATTTAAACCCAAATTTTGTACATAGTCAAAAAACAACATATCCTGAGTATGACATTTACTTTTCCCCTAATATAAATGAGATAAAATTGGTTTTGCAAAAGTCCAAATTTCAGATTTCACTTATGGACTTCAAAAATGTCTGTATTCAGTTAAAAGAATAATCTGTGCTATTCCAGAAAAAGTAGCAGTCAAAATATTAGACAAGACCAAGCTTGACCAGAAAACCCAGCGCCTTCTCTCGCGGGAGATCTCCAGTATGGAGCGTCTCCACCACCCCAATATCATCCGTCTGTATGAGGTCCTGGAGACTCTGGCCAAACTCCACATTGTGATGGAGTATGCCAATGGAGGGGAGCTGTTTACCAAGATCACAACAGAAGGAAAGCTTCCAGAGAGTGAGGCACGTTCTATATTTGCTCAAGTCCATGCCGCTGTGGAACATATGGTAAGTATGGACAGAATAAAGTTCCATTTATTTATTTATTTATTTTTCCAATAAAAATGAAAAAAAATGTAAGTATTGTGGTATTTTGAAATATTTTTGTGTGGGGCCTTCAAGGAATTCATCTATTTGCTGTTTTCTTTTCAACTAGTTGTTCTTAAATTTTTTTGGCAAATGTTTGGGGTGTTGATATGTTGTATGAATGTGTATGAAGTCATTATAGACTGGATGTAACTTCACAAAATCTGTATAAATACATTTGATTTTAAGCCTAATACCATTTCTTTTTTAAATTCCTCTAGCATGACAACCATATCATTCATCGGGATCTCAAGGCAGAAAATGTGTTTTATGCCGGCCCCAACCTGGTCAAAGTGGGGGACTTTGGCTTCAGTACTTTCAGCCGTCCAGATAACTGCCTGAATACATTTTGTGGTTCCCCCCCTTATGCAGCCCCCGAGCTGTTTAAAGATGAACACTATATAGGAGTGTATGTAGATATTTGGGCTATTGGAATATTACTGTATTTTATGGTCACAGGGATTATGCCATTCCGTGCAGACACTGTGGCCAAGTTAAAGAGATGCATTTTAGAAGGAAATTTTATCATTCCAAGTTTTATCAGCAGTGATTGCCAGAAGGTGATTCAGGGAATATTGAGACAAAATCCAAAGGAGAGATTGACAATACGGGAGCTTCAGCAGTGTGATTGGCTAAAAGGGGAGGAGTTCCCTCCGGCGCTGGAACGCTATGAACTTTATCCCAGTCCTCAGAAGGAAGGCCTGAATGAGGAAGAGAAGGAGGCTAGAAAAGTTCTATCTGACCTAGGAATAGGAGAAGACATGTTTAAGCAGATGGAGAACAAAGACTCAAAAAATAGTATAACAGGGACCTATAGAATAGTGCTCCATCGAATTCACAAACGAAATTCCAATGAATCAAACTATGATGGCAACAGGAGTAGGAATAACAGCACAGTTGCAATAGGCAAAGAGAACATGGGGCAGGGACAGAGGACCAGAGTTTGCAGTATATTGTAGCAGAACTTGGCAATACATGGGCGGAATACATTGTATATATCTAGTCAGGGGGAACAGTCTCTGTCATCTCTGCACACAGTATCCCGCACTTTACTAGAACCACCTAATGAATAACGTGTTTAAACTTGAATATAGGTTTGATGTGAAAATAAAGCCAACAGAATGTTTTAATCATCAAAAGTACTTAATAGCACTTTTGTTACTAACCATTTCAACAAGTCCCCAACATCCCAATTTTGGCACTTACTTTATGCATCCTTAATAATTTTTTGAAGCATAAAAACTAAGTGAGCAAGAGCACACGGAAAGTGTTTGTTGTGTTGACCAATATTTAATTATTGAATTTTAAAGTGACTAAGTGTAGGATATCAGACACACATTAACTCCATAAACCACTTCTAGTTGAGCTAGGCTGATGACAAGTAGCACATTTTGATCATATGTTAAGAGATAAATACCATGAATTAATGTTACCAAATGAAATCAAATATACCCCCATCTGATGATTTAAATGATGTGTTTTGTGATGTCTTTGCCCTCATTGTCACTGCATGTCTTATATTGAGAGAATGTTATAATGTATGCCATCAAAAGTTGGATCACAAATTATTTTGAAACTACTAGAAAAAATCTTTTGGAGTGTGTTTGAATATAGAAATGGTTTAACATAAGGATAGAGTAGATTTGAGTTAACATAGAATAAATGGCATACTTATTTGTATGTAGTTGAGCACTAGGCTCATATTCGTCATACAGGATCTTCATCCCCAAAGCAATATTGAAAGATACGTTGAGTATTTGTGATAAGTAAGATGTTGTATGTGCCAAATAACTGTTGTATCCAGTACCTAAGACTGAAGAGACCCAAGTATGGTATTGAATATGGAAATTTTTAGTTTTACCATGTGTAAAGTGGAGACAAGGGTTGTTTGGTATAAAACTCCCTTTAGCTTTTAAGGTTTCAAATCCAGTGCAAGTCTTATTCATTAGACCCACTGACTGCACGTTAATGAGCCTTATTAATGTAATCAAACTTATTTGAGATTTTCTCCGAGTGAATGTCAATCATTTAATAAGTCACTATGGCTATATATTACAGCTGATATCATATTATGTTTTCTTCATTTGTAGCAAGATGATCTCTTTTTCTCTTAAATGTATGCCATATGTTTTATACCTGAATTTGCAGCACACAGTTCATGCAAAATACTTTTTCTGTAGCAGTTGACAGTATTCTTCAAAAACGAGAATATTTTCAATTCGTGAACTTGAAGAAATGAAGGCATTTTTAACAAAGACAAAATGCCAAGTTTTAACGGCACGTAGGAGATACCTGTGACAAAGAAAACTAAAAAAAGAAGTGAAGAAAATTATTTTTACGACAGAGAAGTGATGGCTTGTCTCTGAAAGTTTAACTTATATATATATATGCAATACTGCTGATTCAGGGTAACAAGAATGTTGCTGTTCTTGTATGAGCAAATGGGATAATGTTCCATGGCAAACATGGGTAGACCAGTACTTTTTCCTCTTCATCTCTGACAAGATTAATACCTGTATGGTGCAGCAGGGCCTAATTCACCTTTTTTACATTGTACAGTTAAATGAAGCTTATTTATTGGAAAATATAGTGTACTGATTTTCACTTACAATTTGCCAAATTATGGTCCCTGTCTGCCATTAGTTTCGTGAATAACATATGGTTGCCTGAGTAACAGTAGCTTGCAATTGGATTGCACACAGGATAATTAAGATTTCTCCAATTAAATTTTGTCTTATCTATTATAGTTTCATTATGAGTTTAACTGTCTTGAAAACCAGAGTAACTGATGACCATTTTGTCTTGGTGTGTAATGTATTATATGTCCATTTCCTTTATCAGTAATCATGGTGATTCACAGGCAAATGGCACCCTTTTCAGAGGTTATCAGACAAGCTGGTGAATTCTCACGGTGAGCTTTATCTTATTGAACTCCTTCAAAACAAATGAAAAGATCTGATTATATGTACACAAGATATTACTGTCAGGAGGAAATGAAACTGGGAGTTGCTTTGAAAAATGTGTATGAATTACATGGAAACCCAAAGAAATGTAGTCCACTACACTACACTACACGAAGGGAAATTTGACTTTTTTCTGTCATTTTCATTTCCATGCAATGTGCACTCTGTTACATGATTTTCCATTGCATTGTATAAAAATTTGCCCGCTAAGCAACTGTCTCCACTGATATTGATAGTTTGATTCATATTGAAATCTAATTAATATTAAATTTTGGCACAGCAAAAAGATAAAAAATTAGGATGGAAATTATGCATAATAGAATATGTCATTGACAGGATACACATCTATCAGTGTCAGGCATCTTAACAACTCTTATGCCATGCTTTTGTGCTGTTATGACATATTTTTCGAGTAAGCTTGACTCACTTCTTTCATATCAGCATAATGGTTTAACTTTTCAAAGTTATGCAGAATCATTAGGTGTATACATGTCATTTCACTAGTCCATATGCCAACTGGGTGAAGGAAGTAGGAGAAAATAGGTTGCACCCAAACAGTATGTGTTAGGCCATTTGGTTGATCATTTCAATTTAAAAAATGAAAATATATACCAGGTAAATGCATTTCTATAGAAAAATATAACCATTTTCCAGGTAAATGCATTTCTATAGAAAAATATAACCATTTTCCACGACGTACACTTTATGTACAATTCAGTTCTGTTTATGTAGAATAACATTCTTATTTATATATAAATATTTTATGATTTTGTTGAAATACATATATTTATGTGCCTAAAGTAGATCAAGGAAGATTTTGGGTGTATGTAGACCTCTTCACATTCACTGTGCAGTATTTTTTATAGCGTCAAATCACTTAATATATTATATTTTGTCTGTGCTTTTTAAAAAGGGAATAAACATCAAGGTTATAATTATTTAATTATTTTTGTCATGATTTCAATTGACAAATATTTGTTCAGACTGCTAAACACAGCAGATGTGGCCAAACACCTTGAAAAAAATGAAGATTGCTTGGGATATATGAGATGTTTTTTTGTCAAAAACCAGAGTTCTTCATCAGTACCTTGCATGTGTTTTAAGGAAAATATTAAATATGTTTATATTACCAGGAGAGCAATTTATCATTATAACACTAGTACATCCATGTGGTCCTCAGAACTTCTAGAAATAACCTTTAAGATGGGACTGATCAATGAACAAATTACGTGCGAGGGTTCATTTGCAATATTGATGATATAGAAGGTTATGAATGTCATTGACAAGGTGCCGAGTGGTAATAAAATCCGACTTTTTAATTCTTTTGGGTGTATTTTAGCAGACAAACTTTCTGATCTAGTGTTAACAGCACAATAAAAGACAATGAATAACAGCAAACCCATCCAAGATAGCTTATTGCTTTTTTTTTTTATTCAGTTTATGTTTCTCCCCATTTGGCACAAGTTCAAGAACATTATTAATTCTTTTTTTTTTTTTTAGTTATGAACTTTCGATCATTCAACAACACTGTGAGTTCATTAGATTGTGTAGAAAGTCATGATTTTCAGGACATGACCTACAGTACCATAATAAGGTTGAGTTGAATGAGTCATGTGACAGGATGAACAATATATATATTGTGAATTGAGCTTTAATTAACATAGCTTGATAAACTAGGTTCATATAATTCATATCAGCTAATATATCCCCCCCCCCCCCCCACTCACACATATTTTTTTTTACACTCAATTATTTAATCTACTGTATCAACCACAGACTATCCTTTTTAAGATGCATTTAAATCATTCTTTTGGACACAAAAGCTGACCAAATGCCACCATATAGTTTCAAATATAATAGCTAAGAGAAATACCAAAGAAGTTGTTTCACATTACCTGAAAAATAATATTTGAACAGATTTTCTGCTAGCTTTCTAGAAGTATATAAACAGGGCAGATAAGATGGTCAAATTTACAACTAAAAATATGAAAAAGTTGCAGTTTAAAGCTATTTTATGATTGAGTGAGGGATTAATTTGGTTTATCTCTTAGCATGTCTACTTTATTTGAGTTGTATAAAAAAAACTAGTAGAAGTGATTTATATGGGTTACTGGGAATCTAAGCTCCACCGATGCTCAGTTCAAATGTTGGCAATGTCATATAAATAATCATCTTCTGTTCCAGAAGAGAGCTTTAGGTCCCATATTATTATTATTGAAAATGTAATTTCTACATTTCGTGATAGTATATGATGTTCTGAACAAAGATAAAGAAAGAAAAAAGGAAAGAGAATTAGTACTTAAATGTGAATTATATCAAAGAATCCTGCTTTACCAGAGGTTGTTGTATCTCAAACAGTATCAGCTGGACCAGTGAGCTACATTTTGAACATTGAATCTGAATGTGCAGAATTCATCTCCTTGGATGGACCAACCATGCAAATATTGCTAGCCAAGCACAACTACCACAATCAAAAAGATGCTTTCTGAGCCAGTTTTTATGAAACTCAAGGTTCATTTACAATTTATTGTGCTAGCTGGTACACACTAGCTCCATGGGGACTTGGTGAGTGCAATCATTAACAAGACTACTGGCACTGAGTAGAATACAGAAAAGCTGGTGATTACACAAGTACTGGTAAGTTGGATACAAGTGGAGGTGTGTCAATATGTCAACCTCATTGCATTCAGTAACAGGCATTTGTGTTCAAATTGGCAAAATGAATTCTTTTACTTTTGTAAATTTTACTAGGGTAGCATGTTGAAACACAAAAGTTTTATTTTTTCATTTCTTTAAATCAAATTACACCTTATTGGCCAGCAGTTCAATCATTTGACAAAACTCAACCTCAAACGATTCCATCTTGGTTTTAAAATACAAAACATCTAAATACAATTGAGATCAAATGTTTTAAGAGTACATCATTTTTTTGACTATATCAAACAAATAAACAGATTCTGAAAAATCTTGTGATATCAAAACTGAGCAAACATGATGACCTATCATTTTTGTTGGATCCTGTTATTAGTATTGTTATGATCTTGATAAATGAACAACTTTTAAGACCAGATTTACTACTGTTTTTCAGCACAATCATAAGGACTGCATCTGTAGTAAAAAGACAAAACTGAACTAGCTTTTGTAATAGCATTTATTATCACACTGAAAAATAGATCATATCTGCTCACTTTGACTAGGAATCAGTCAATAACATCATCAACAACAAATAAAAGATATCAGGATATACCCT